>BQNB010057902.1:3109-38009 GCA_026074375.1 Tanacetum coccineum
AAAATATTGTCAGCGACTCGGTTTATGTGTTTAGGCCATAAAACACAAGGTTTGTTATGTTGGGCCATAAAACATAACAGGTTTGGTTGTACCCGAAGAAGAACTCGACATTTAGCTTAGTGTCGGAAAATAACATAAGCAACTTGTAAGGTTTTCTCCGTCGAAACTTGTTGACTACTGAAGTAACTCTCGAGTTCGGTACTCGAGGAGTGGAGTAGGTCGAAGAGGAGTTTCGTGACCGAACCACTATAAATCATCGTGTCCTGTTTACATTTCCTTTCACTTATCTCTTTACGCTTTTATTTGCATTTATCGGTTTACTTTTATATTTGCATTTATCGCTTTACTTTTATATTTGCATTGTGTTCATGATTGTGTGGATATGTGCATATATTGTGTTAATTGTGATTGAGTAGTACTTTGTAGTTAATGTTGTGGTTGAGCTTATATTGTTAAGATACGTGCTAGATGTTGTAAAACCTATTATCGACACTTTTCATATTACGTCTAACTTGATTGGCGACTTGGATAACAAAGATTTAAGTTTTTTAAATAAAAACATTTCTCACACCCCACCCCACATCCTTCGGTTTCCTCATCACTAGGTATCAAAGCAGTCGCTCTCTCTAGTTTTCAAAACAAATAGTTTTTAAAATAGAATACGATCCATGTATCAAATTACCCATGAAAGGGGATTAAATATGAAAAGTGTTTTGTTGTTTTATTCGTACTAGTTTTGTTATTAAATATACTTCGTATACTAGCTTGAATGAAAATCTTTTCAAAAAGCTTGGAAGTGTCAATATATGTATTTCTAACTCCTAGGAGTAGAAATGATGTCTAAAACACGAAATTTATGTGCGGGAACAACTTCTTAAAGTCCTATGTTCTACAGTTACGTCACCAAATGATTTTAATAAAAAAACGTGTTTTTGGGTCACGGGTGGCAGTCCCCTAAATGTTTGGGCGGTCCCCAAATATATCTGGAGGCCATCACCTTTCTTGGGATCGTCGTTCATTTTTGTCAGATTTTGGCAAACTTCAAAAAATCATATAAAATCAACCGTAAGTCCGTAGAAGTCGTGTCAGCCGCCATTTTAAAGATAATTGAGTCTAGTTTCATTTAAAAACACTTTCAAGTCATTAATCGAAACTTAAATTAGTCAGAAATGCAAAATACTACATAGTGGTCAAAACTTTATGTTTTGTTTTGACGTAAAACTTATAGTTTACTTTTTCCTTCGAGTCAAGCCTTTCTAGTTAATGTATCTTTGAAAAACGGTACATTTGTCTTTTCAAAACATTGATTTTGTTTAAGTTTTCAAATAGGGAGGAAACTATTTTATTTTCAAATGAAATCAAGCTAAGTATACGTTGTTGCATCTAATACACAAAACGATGATGAATATCTTTATGTGTGTGTTAAATGATATGTGTATGTTAAATGATTGTGTGTGTTTTCTTAAGTATTAATATTGTTAATAGATATTATTAAGTGATCATTACTATATGTAATTGAGCTACCTATATATCTAAACACATGTGTCATGTACGCTATTTGTGTGTTGTATAAAAATGGTTAGTAAAATCATTTATATACTCATAAAATTTTAAAAACCATGCATACGATACATATCAACAAATAGTTTTTCGCACAAGCAAAATATATGACAATCTTGAAGTAAGAAATTAACTTGTCACTATTCATCAACCTCACATTACAACTAGTCTTAGGATTAATGGAACACACTATGAAAATCTTTATTTGTTTTCATTCAAAAAGAGTGTTCGTGAGGGTCAAGAAAGATTTCGAATATATATCGATTCATTATTCAAATTATGATTGATATTATTATCGAATCTAATTGACAAGTTTTCGAGTATGGACATTCAAAATGTAACAAGATATATTATCTTAGACCTACATACTCAATCACACTCGATTGATATGAAAATAACGACATCCTTGAAAGGTACTGCTATTCTTATACGTAGCGATCATAACTCAGGTTGTTGTTGTGTTTGTTTGTATTTATTGTAATTATGTGTGGTAAATTTTTTGGAATTTGTTTGTTTATTTTATGATTGGATGTAGGTTGGGAGTATTTATGTTGATAAGTTTTTTGATTGGTATGGAAGGGATTGGATTTGGGTATGGAGAAGTAGAAGTTTTGAATTTTTGTGATTGTTGATAAATAATGATGTTTATTTGATATATAGTTTTATATTTGATGATAATTTTGGGTTTGATATTATATTTTTTATGGAGATGTGGTTTAGTATGTTGCATTATTTTTGTATTATTATAATTTGTTGTTAATGTGTTGATGAGTTGGGGTGTAGTGGTTTTATGTTATTTGGATATAGTAATGGTTTAGTGATTAGTTATTGTTTGTGTTAGGTATGTGGTGGTTAGTTTGTAGTTTGGTTTTGGTGGTATTTAGTTTGATTTGATATGTATTCAAATTTAAATTAACAAAATTAAATATGAACTGAAATCGAGACTAGAATTTATCTAGATCGCGGAAATATCAATCAAATGACCATAGATATTTTTCCGTGTCTACATGGTTAACCATCCTCGGTTATTACATGAAATCACGAAGTCGATTGCAATACAACAAGATTAGTCACAAATATGCACATTCAACTGAAAATGAAGATTGTTTTTATTGAGTCTAAAGTTTTTTCAAATGTTGTTTAGTAGCTATGGTCAAATTATACATGTTAAACTTAACACATTCTAAGTAGGATTGACGACTTATGAATTTCCATCGGGAAACTCATAAGTACTCCAACTTGATAAGCAAGTCTTAGATATCATTTTCGAAAACTCAAACTAAGAACCCTTATAACTTATATAAGCTTCTTCTAATAACCTAATATCAACACCATCTCCCAAATAATAAGAAAATGATCCTTGTCCAAATTTGGCACATCTATGGATCGATGGATCCTTCATCTATAGAATTATCTTTGGTTTGGGTAAATCTGCCCCATGGCATTAGATTTAAAACATCTTCCTCTTGTGAATCACTTGCTTAAAAGTCTAACATAGAAGTAACTAACTTTTAGTAAATCATCATTAATTATAAAAAAACATTCACAAGATCTATTAAGGTAAATAACCTTAATTGAATTTCTTTCATAAAAGACATATAAAGGTGCATTCTTTGAACACTCTCATAATGGAGCATTACACATTATCACTCTTAAGCATACTCCTAGGTCCTAGATGACTCATTCTCTCTTATACCTACAACAACTTGCTTGCTCTCTTATTTAACCTTAGAATTCCACACATCATGATTAGGATTATGTGGACCAGAATTAAAGCATGTTAGTTGAGTCATATTAGGCCCTGAGTGATAAGACAATACAAATTTTATCCTTGCTACACTTCTTTAGGCAAATATAGGGTATCTATTTTTTCTAACATAAGAATGACTATTGGAGAATCTATTGCACTAGAAATTTAATTTGACTTAACGGTTGAATTGCTTCAAAGAGTGAAGTTGGGTTCGTGGTATAACCCGTAAAAATGGCCGTGTTTAGCCTGAATTGAGCACCTCTAGTGATAGTCTCATATTCATTATCTAATTTGACTAAATGACTCCTTTCTAAATTTCCTAATGATAGTTTACATTGATTGGACCTATGTATCTCGTAATGAGTGTCACATCTAAGCAGTAGAAATTAAGTTTGCCTCTTAGTCAGTCTAGAACTACTTGCAAATCCACATATGTGCTTTGAAGTTTCAAGATGATAACGTGCTCCCATGTAATGCAATTATATGCTTTCATGTTTATCTTAATGCTCAAGGTTTATTTGCTTAGCTATTGAATGCATGTCTGTTGTAAAAGTGTTTGCCTTTTTCTAGCAAATGTAGATAAAATATCTCTTAGTTTTATCTAAATAACATATGCTCCTAAGTGCTAAATGCCAACATGTTTTACATGATGATTGCATTTAAAATTATCACGTCTTGTATGCCTCATTTTACATGACTTACATGCTAATTGTGCATCTATGCTATGTTAGTTTAATGTATGACAATTAATATTTAAATGTCATATAGTCTTACACATTAATCTTGTTGATTATGTGTTGATGCATGTTTAGATAAATTTGCATGCTTATATATATATATATCTTATGCATCTAGGTATATATTTTCTCATACTAGAATATTTTTCTTCGCGTCCGTGTTACAAATCTAAAAAGTCAAAAGAATCGTAAAATGATCTTATATTGTAACAATTCATATTTTTGATCAATGTACGACGTTATTAAATTCACTATTTAATTTTTCTCGTACGCGTTCGCTTTTAATTTTAATCATTACGATAAATCGCGTAAACTAAAAATCAACAATCAACGTAAACGGGCACCAAACAAATTAAAGTTTACGTCAATCCATCATTATATTATTATTACAGAATTAATAATTAAATTATTATGTTTTATTTTTATCGGTTACGTAAAACGTTACGTTTGTCGATAAATTAAGTTTAGGCATTCTCGGAATCACCAAAAATTTTCTACGCTTCAAGAAATACCCACGATTGTACCCAATACTCAAAAATTTCAAAATATCATCATATATATCAACACATGGCCGGATTTGATGGGAAAGACCAAGAAAAATATCACAAAAATCACCAACTTGCATTGTACATTCAACAACTAATTAACACTTATGTTTCCTTGACCATGACTAACTTCTCTTGACCAAGACCTTCCTTAATTCCCTCAATGTGTTCCTTGGACTAGTCTTTGTATATATAATGCCTTAGCAAATTGAAGTAACACATACATACTCTCATTCATAAGGTGAAAACACAAAAACACTCCCTCCTAGCCACGGCTAACAACAAACCACACCGAAAATCCATACAAAATTAATTTACAACATTTACACACATTCCTACTTCATTTCTAAGATAAAATAAGGTGTTTTGAAGGCTTGGTTAAGTCTTTACAAGTGTTAAGCAAGAAAAATCTAAATTAGGGTTTCATTTGGTTTAAGGTTTCAAGATCTTGTAAGCTAGGGTTTATAATCTAAACAAGGGTTTAGATTGTGTTGGTTATCATATTACATCACTCTAAGTTTATCTAAAACCCTTTATGTCCTTACATTTATCATTATATGTATATGATGTCTATGTAGCAAAATCACCATTTAGGATACTTTTCAACTTGTAAAATGGATTTTACTTGTGAACGTGATTTTATACACTTATTAATATGTTATGTTATTGGTAATATCATGAAATGATGGGAATATAAGTATTGTATCATGTTGGTTTAAGTGTAAAAAGTATAAGTATAAACTAGTAAATAAAGTTACTTAATGAGTTTATGATTTAAAAGTGTGGTTAAGGACTTGATACTATGGACTCTTGAACAAATATGGACTTATGGACATTATTATATGTATGACATAAGATATATAAGAGTTATGAAAGACTTGTGATATTTTACCTAAGCTAAAAACTAATAAAAACAAAGTTATATAAATAAATACATAAATATTTATAATAAATTGTTTTAGCACGAATTCCAAACAGTAAATTTTATATTTTTATAAAATACTACATGTCATGAAGATTCCAAAAAGGTAAGAAACTTGAAAATCCGATTAATAACGAAAGAGATACGAAAATTACAAGTTTAAGATAATAAATACTTTTATAAAACTAGTTTTATAAAAGTTACTCTTCACATCAGTAAAATAAAGTTTGAAAACATCATTAATTATATAAAACTTTTAAATACGAAAACGTGTTGGAAAGAATCACTAAAAACGGAGTTAAAACGAATAAGTTATGATGTTTACGGGTTTTACGATCACTAAATCTATAAAAATAAATATATGACGGTCATGAACAGTAAAAATCACTAATCGTCAGAGAACTTAGATTTTGAAAATGTTATATTTTGATAACTCGTCTTAATACGAAAGCGTGGACGTAAGAAACGTAAGAAACGGATTAGAAACGAGTAAGAAACGTTATATTTTGATAACTCGTCTTAATACTAAAGTGTTATTCATAAACGTTTTTAACTTATAAACACGATTTCACTAATGCGATTAGATGGTGATGTAGCTATATAGGATTATATATGGTTGTTGTTAATCAAAGTGTTTAGTACTTATACGGCCTATAATTAATTAGGTGGCAATCGGCGTTTATCCGACGCATTTTGTAAGTGTGATATACTTTGTTGATTTTCATTTACTCGAGGTGAGTTCATAGCCCCATTTTACTACTTGATTGGTTTACAAACTCTACGAAGTGAATTACATTGCTTGTTTTACTATTGGACACAAGTGTTTTCAAAGTATTTTCAAAGTGTATGCTATCCAGATTTATTGCGTGATTATTAATGCCTAAGTTACCGTATTGCCGTGAAGTCCCTATTAATCATGAACCGTTAATTGTTATTATAGTAAGCGTGAGTGTTGTGGATAGATCTATCGGGACTGACAATCCCCACATTTCATTGGGTCACTAGTTTGATTAAGGTGCATTTAACATTTGAGAGGACAGCTAAGTTGTTGACAAGCATCCTATATTCCGATTGGGGACAAATCTAGTTAAGGCTTCGGGGTCATGAGCTTAGTGCAATAATACAAAGTGTTGGACTACTGAATGTGTTTCAGAGTCTACTATTACCTAAATCTTGTGGTCCACCTTTCTAACCGATAAACCTATGATTTCACTCAACCTTTGTGTTGAGTTTTAGCATGTAATTTTAGGCCCTATGATATGAAGACTAGAGGGGAACCGTGGTGGATATCAATGAAGATGGATTCTGTGTTTATTTTAATTTAATGCAATTTTTATCTTTTATAAAAACTTAAGTCATCTTTTGGGATTATGAAACTATGTTTAATTAAAAATGTATGTTGAATGTTTATGACTTCTAAAACTTATGGGACCTAATGTATAAATTCTTATATTTTGCTAAGGCATCGAATAAAATCTTATCTTAAAACGTCTATTTATGGTCGTTTCCTATATCTTGTTTGTTGTACTTGACGTAGCACCCCAATGTTACCATTCCGCTGCGTAGTCCGATTTTGGGGGTGTTACAGATGGTACCAGAGCCAAGGTTATAGGGAACTGGGTCATTTTCAAAACCTAGTCTATAACTATAAATTTTAAAGATTTTCTTTTCTTTCATTTTCAAATTACAGAATCCTTCATCGCTTATCCAATATCTACGCACGCGTATTCCCCGATCCTTATTTACTTTTCCGATTATCATTATTGCATTATATAATCTTATATATAATACTCAGTTTAAATTCGATCTCTTACGTCTACCTTTTGACATATCATTGCCTATTTCTAGCGGTCAATTATATACCCTGATTAATTCATGATTATTATGGGACCTAATGTATAAACTCTGTTATTTTGCTATGGCATCGAATGAAATCTTATCTTAACGTCCATTTAAGGTCGTTTCCTATATCTTGATTATTGTACTTGACGTAGCACCCCATTGTTACCATTCCGCTGCGTAGTCTGATTTTGGAGGTGTTACAGATGGTACCAGAGCCAAGGTTATAGGGAACTGGGTCATTTTCAAAACCTAGTCTATAACCACAAAGTTTAAAGGTTTTCTTTTCTTTCATTTTTAAATACAGAATCCTTCATCGCTATCCGATATCCACACGCGTGTATTCCCCGATCCTTACTTACTTTTCCGATTATCATTATTACATTATATATAACCTTATATATATATTACTTTGTTTAAATTAGATCTCTTACGTCTATCTTTTAACATATCAATATCTATTTCTATCGGTCAATTATGTGAATATTGACCATCCTGATTAATTTATGATTATTTATATCATTCTCCATTATTTACCATGTGCCATGACTCTGCATACCTTTACAAATTCTCAACGGATTATGTACTTGTGTTGCCAAAATCATGCTGCCCAGGAGATTTAAGAAGAAATCTGTTAAAAAGATAGTAGAAAAGCGTGTGGCCAAAGCCATTGAAAAATATGAAAAGACTAGAGCTGACTCAAACAATGCTGGTGGATCCGGATCAATAAATACCGGAGGAACTATTGTACCAGAGATGCATGGATGTTCGTATAAGACATTTATGAATGGCAAGCCTCACTCTTTCAAGGGGACTGAAGGCGTAGTCGGACTGAAACGTTGGTTCGAAAAAATAGAGCAAGTGTTTGAAATTTGCAAATGTGCTGAAGATGATAAAGTGAAGTTTGCTATGTGCACATTCGAGGGTTGTGCTCTAACCTGGTGGAACGGAAATGTTCAGACTTTGGGACTCGCTAATGCTAATCAGATCCCTTGGAGCAACGTAAAAGCTATGATGACTACTGAAAACTGCCCAACAACTGAAATCCAAAGGATGGAACAAGAACTTTAGACTCTAACTCTGAAAGGAGATGATATCGAAGCTTACAGTAATTGTTTCCACGAACTAGTTCTGAGGTGTCCTGAATTAGTGTCCACTAAAAGTAAGAAGATTGAAAAGTACATTCGTGGGTTTCCTGAAAGAATCAAAGGAAATATCACTTCTTCAAAGCCTGCAACCTTGCATGAGGCAATCAACAAGGCCCGTGAACTGGTCGAGCAATCAGTTCAGGGTAGGGCTGCTAGAATTGGTGAAACCAATAAAAGGAAATGGGAAGACAACCAAAGAAATACCAACAACAATAACCATAACTACAACAATAACCACAACAACAACCATAACCGCAACCAAAACAACAATTATCACCAGCAACAAAACAGGAGACATGAAACTATCAGGGCATATGCTGTAGCCCTAACTGGAGGAAAGATTTATGTTGGAAACTTACCAAAATGTAATCGGTGCAACTTACATCATCATGGATCGTGTCCTCAAAAGTGCCAGTGATGTCAAAGAATAGGTCACATGGAGAAGGATTGTAGAGTTAGGCTTCAGGGTGCAGGTAATGACTTCCTGTAGAATGTGACATGTTTTGGGTGTGGTGAGAAAGGACATTTCAAGGACAAGTGTCCGAAAGCAAGGAACCAGCAGAATGATGGAGCTCGTGGGAGAGTATACGTGGTGATTGAAAATCCATAGCAGAGTCCGAATGTGGTCACGGGTACGTTTCTTCTTAATGATCACTACGCTTATTCTCTTTGATTCGGGTGCTGAGAAGAGTTTTGTATCTTCTGCGTTTACACATTCTATTGATATTGTCCCAGCCACTTTAAATACTAGTTATGAAATCAAATTAGCAGACAGAAAAGTTGTTAGCACCAATACCATTTTACGTAGTTGCACCTTAGTCTTGTTAAATCACGTGTTCAAAATAGACTTGTTGCCAACCCGGCTAGGAAGTTTTGATGTTATCATTGGAATGGATTGGTTGGCATACCACCGAGCTCTCATCGATTGTTATGAGAAGATTGTCCATATTCCTCTTCCGAATGGCGAGATTCTTGAAGTTCAAGGCGAGAGGACGGAAAAGGATCTTGGATCACTCGCGTGTATCAAGGTTGATGAGAAAAAGCTTGATGACATCCGTGTTGTTTGAGATTTCCCTGAGGTATTTCCAAATGATCTATTAGGTTTACCTCATGTGCGAGAGGTAGAATTTCGCATTGATATGATTCCAGGCGCATCGCCAGTTGTTAGATCTCCATACCGGTTAGCCCCTTCAGAAATGTTAGAATTATCGAACCAGCTCAAGGAACTTCAAGAGAAGGGTTTTATTCGACCAAGTCACTCACCATGGGGAGAACCTATGCTCTTTATCAAGAAGAAAGACGGTTCGATGAGAATGTGTATTGACTATAGAGAACTAAACAAGTTGAGTATAAAAACCGTTACCCTCTCCCCAGAATTGATAACTTGTTTGATCAATTACAAGGTGCGTGTTATTTCTCCAAGATAGATCTTCGTTCGGGATATCACCAGTTAAGAGTTTGAGAAGAAGATATACCGAAGACCGCATTTAGAACAAGTTATGGGCACTTTGAATTCACAGTGATGCCATTGGGGATGACAAACGCGCCAGCAATATTTATAGACTTAATGAACTGCGTCTGCAAACCGTATTTGGACAAATTTGTAATTGTGTTCATTGACGACATTTTAATCTACTCCAAGTCAGAAGAAGAGCACGAAGTCCACCTGAAGACAATTCTAGACTTACTCAAGACGGAGATGTTGTACGCCAAATTTTCAAAGTGCGAATTTTGGTTGAAGGAAGTTCAGTTCCTAGGACATGTGGTCAACCGAGACGGTATCCACGTGGATCCTAGCAAGGTTGAGTCAGTCAAGAACTGGAAGACCCCTGAGTCACCAACAGAAATCCGTTCATTTCTAGGATTGGCAGGTTACTACCGAAGGTTTATCGAAAATTTCTCCAAGATCGCAAAGCCCCTCACCCTGTTGACTCAAAAGAATAAGGCATATGTGTGGGGCGATAAGCAAGAGGAAGCTTTCCAAATTCTGAAGGAGAAATTATGCAATGCTCCTGTGTTAGCACTCCCCGATGGACCCGATGACTTTGTGGTCTATTGTGATGCATCAAAACAAGGTTTTGGGTGCGTGCTGATGCAGCAAGGCAAAGTGATAGCATATGCGTCAAGACAGTTGAAGATACATGAGAATAATTATACCACCCACGACCTGGAATTGGGTGCGGTGGTGTTTGCCCTTAAAATCTGGAGACATTATCTTTATGGTACGAAAAGTGTCATCTACACTGACCACAAGAGTCTCCAGTACATATTCGATCAGAAAGAGTTGAATATGCGCCAAAGGCGGTGGATCGAGCTTCTTAGTGATTATGAATGCGAGATCAAATACCACCCAGGCAAGGCAAATGTGGTGGCAGATGCCTTGAGCAGAAAAGAAAGACTCAAGCCGAGACGAGTACGTGCTATGAGTATTACTATTCATTCTGGACTTAAGACTAAGATTTTGGAAGCACAGAGCGAAGCTTCCAAGGATCTCAAAGCCCCAGCTGAATGGCTAAGAGGATTAGAAAGACACTTTGAGCAACGAGCTGATGGTGAAATTTACTTCTTTGATCGTATCTGGATTCCATCAATTGGAGATGTAAGGAAATTAATCATGGATGAAGCTCATACATCTAGATATTCAGTACATCCGGGTGCAGATAAGATGTACTATGATCTGAGAGACTTGTATTGGTGGCCTGGTATGAAGAGAGACATTGCTGAGTACGTTAGCAGATGTCTTACATGCTCTAAGATTAAAGCCGAACACCAGAAACCCTCAGGACTTCTTCAGCAACCAGAAATTCCTGAGTGGAAATGGGAAAAGTTAGCAATGGACTTTATCACAAAGTTGCCTAAAAGCAGCAGTGGGTATGATACGATTTGGGTCATTGTGGATAGACTGACCAAGTCGGCTCATTTCCTACCTATTCGTGAGGACTACAAAACCGAGAAGCTGGCAAAGATTTATGTCAACGAGATTGTAGCGAGACATGGTGTGCCGGTGTCAATCATTTCAGACCGTGATGGTCGATTCACGTCACACTTATGGCAAGCTCTTCAGGAAGCATTGGGTACAAGACTAGACATGAGTACAGCTTACCACCCTCAGACCGACGGTCAGAGTGAGCGTACTATTCAGACGCTGGAGGATATGCTTCGAGCCTGTGTTATGGATTTTGGTGGCAGTTGGGATACTCATCTTCCATTGATTGAGTTTTCTTATAATAACAGTTACCACACAAGCATTAAGTGTGCACCATTTGAGGCTCTGTACGGGCGGAAATGTAGATCCCCCGTAATATGGACTGAAGTTGGAGAAAGTCAGCTTATTGGACCAGAAATTGTGCAAGAAACGACTGAAAAGATTTTTCAAATCAAGGAAAGATTGAAAACGGCAAGAAGTCGCCAGAAAAGCTATGCTGATAAGAGACGTAAGCCTCTTGAATTCGAAGTTGGAGACCGAGTGTTACTGAAGGTATCTCCATGGAAGGGAGTGGTACGATTTGGTAAGAAAGGAAAACTAGCACCACGATATGTCGGACCATTTGAAATCATCGAGCGTGTTGGACCGGTGGCTTATCGGCTGAAGTTACCCCAGGAGCTAAGTTGTGTTCACGACACGTTTCATGTGTCAAACCTCAAGAAATGTTTGGCGGAGCCAGATGTTCAAGTGCCTTTGGATGAGATCGAGATTGATGAAAATCTTCGTTTTGTTGAAGAACCTCTTGAGATCGTGGAACGAGATGTGAAGAAGCTAAAGCGAAGAAGAATCCCATTAGTCAAAGTTCGTTGGAACTCTCGGCAAGGAGCTGAGTATACCTGGGAACGAGAAGACCAATTCCGGATAAAATATCCGCATCTTTTCTCCGAACCCGTACCTTCGTCAAATGTCGCAACTTGAGCCTTGAGGACAAGGCTCATTTAACGGGGAAGGACTGTAACATTCCGTATTTTCAGGTCATTTACAATACTATTTAATTTCACTATTTATTTTTTTTCTCGTACGCGTTCACTTTTAATTTTAATCGTTAAGCTAAATCGCGTAGACTGAAAATGATCATACAATGTAAACGGGCATTAAACAATTAAATGTTTACATCAAGCAAGTGTTATATGATTATTATGAGGATAATTAATAACTTTGTTCATCTTATTTTAATAAACTTTTTCATCTATTTCTTATTGGGACTACGTAAATTGACTTACGTTCATAATAAAAATACGTTTAGTCATAACGGAAGTTCTAAACCTCTAGATATACTACTTACACATCGTTTATTACACCTAATACTACATATTATATTTAAAATAACATCAATATGGATAAATAAAAAATGCCGAAAAATAAGAGGATGAGAACAATAGTCATCAATTAATATATCTTAGTTATTATCACTAATAGTGAAGTACTATACACATTTTAATTCCAAACTTGTTCATGCTTATCTTAATAGGGTTAGAAAGTAACTAGGGTTAAGTTAACCAAGATATTATATACTATATATAAGCTTGCATGCTTGGTAATGTTTACATATCTTTCTAACACTTAACTAAAACTTTACATTTTGTTCTTCCTTTTCTTACTCCAAAAACCCACGGCACAATAGGCCATAAACTAATCCAACTCCTTGAATCTTTGTAGATCATACAACCGCCCTATACACAAATACTTAAGGTATTTAGTGTTGGGAGCTTTGGTTTCATCATTTTCAAGTATAGGAAGAAAAAGGAAAGATTAGGGTTTGAAAAACCTAATCTTGGTTATAACGCCTTGGAGCTTATTTTTGAATCTAAACAAGGGTTGTAGAACTTTATTTCACTATCTCTTACATCATTACTAAGTTTTCTTAAAATCCTTTATTATTTTATTTCTTATAATTGTATGTATTATATGTTAAATATAGCATAATCATCCGCTCACTAATGACTTTTAAATGTTTAAAATTGGATTTTTATTTTAAGTTTATCAAATTTTATCACTTTTTCTCATGTCCTAATAGTTATATTTATCATGGAAAAGTAAAATTAAAAAGTATGTTTAACTGATAGTTTAGTATAATCATGTTTAAAGAATTAGGGTTTTATAATGTTTCTTAAAAACCTTCAATATGATAATAATGAAGTAAAAGGATTAAATTGTTACATTTGAAATTTATATGGACTAGGCGATGATATTTAGAACTTTTTTATAAGTATCCACATATGTAAATTATGGTTATAATGGCTTTGTTATAGTAAACTACTAAGTAATTAAAACATTTAAAAACGAAGGTTTTTTAAAAAAACATACATGAAAAAACTTTAGGGCTGTCCAAATTCGAATTTTGGACAGCTAGGTTATGATATTTTAAAATATATACGACTCGTGACGATCTCCATATGATAAGAAACTTGAAAAACGGATCTATTAACGAAAAAAAAGATACGTTAAAACGTCCGTTTACGGAAATATTAGTAAACTTTATAAAACTATTTTTATATAAAGTTACTATTCATTACAGCAACTTTTATTTTAACCTTCTTAAATATGATAATAACTTTTTGATTCGAGATCGTTACACGCTAAGAATCGTTCAAAACGGAAACTATACGAGTAAATTCGACATTTCGATAATTAACGTTTATAAAAGTAATTTTATACACTCTATGAACAGTAAAAATCACTATTATCAGTGAATTTATCTTTATATAATATAATTACCCTTTTTAATAACAAATACGTGATGATAGAGATGGATCTCTGAAATCGATTAAAAACGAATAAAGTTTTATTACGGATTACAAGTTTACGCCAATTAAAGTCCTAAACGACAAACGAGCTGTTGTGGAACAGTAATTTTTTACTATCATCACCGAATCTTAAAAACTTGAAACGTAATATTTGATCACTCGTTCTTTACTCGAAGACACGTGACGTAAGACAACTGCGAAAAAACGGGCTTTAAAACGACCAAACTATAGGTCATTTTTACGAAAAGTATATTGGTCTATAACATTTTCCCTTTATAAATCACTATTTTACAAAAACGATTAGTCGGTGATTATGCTTTATATAGAATATTGACCGTGGTTATCAAGTGATTTATTACTAGGAGTTTCATAATGAGGCCTCTTAGGATGGCCGTTTTTCGTCGAACGTTGTTGGATTTCACGATATTAAAGTATCCTTTTCCTCGAACGTCATGTCATGACCTCTTTATTTTGATAGCACCGTAAACGTTAGTAGTGTAACAACTTTTAGTGGCATATTCATGTTATAAATTGAAAGTACTCGGTATTATTCGACTTTATTTAATTCGGTTGCATAAAGTTTTTGGTGGAAATTTTATCTGTGATTTTTGGGGACAATATCAGTATTCATAGGTTGAGTTCATAGCCCACCTTAAGACTACAAACATTGTTTTCTAAACTCCTACGGGGTGGTGAATTACATGTGCTTTATTTTTACTACTGGACACAAGTATTTTTCTAAGTGTTTTTCAAAGTGTTTAATACTGTATGCTTCCAGATTATGCCTGAAATTTTATTGCCTAAAGTTACCAACTATTGCCAATAGTCCTATTATATCTTGATCGTCAATTGCTACTTGTAGTGAGCGCGAGTGTTTGTGGATAGATCTTATCGGACTGACATTCCACACCTGGAAATTTCTTGTCACAAGTTGACCATGTGCATTTAACATTGAGCATAACTTGTAGGTTGTTGGCAAAGCATCCTATACAAATGGGGGCTACAATACTAGTTAAGGCTTCGGGTTCTTGAGCTTAGTGCAATAATTAAACGTTTCTTGGACTACTTAAATGTGTTTTAGAGTCCATTTTTACATCGATATTGTGGTCCACAAATTTACACTAAACCTTATGATTTCTCTCACCTTCTGTGTTGACTTTTTGCATGTATATTTCAGGGTTCCTAGGGTATGAAGACTGAAGGGGGCGAGCCGTGGCGGAGATCATTGACGTGGGATTCGTGTTTTTATCTAAATTAACTGCAAACCTTTTGTATTTCATAAACTACTTTCAGTCATCTTTTGAGTTCTTGTTTAATGTATGTTGGTGTTTAAGACATCAAAAAACTTATTGGGACCTAATGTATCTAATCTGATTTTTGCTTATAAATGAAAATATTTATCTTAAATGTTCTTTTTTTGGTCCATTTCCTTTACTCTTGTTTGTGTGTAATTGATGTAGAACACTATGTTACTATTCCGCTGCTACCTGATTTTGGGGTTGTTACAATTTTTCACAAGATGTGTGTTGTATAAAATGTTAAATAAAGAATTCTATTATAATTATAAATCGTCAAAAGTATGTAGATATGTTATATAACAACAAAAAGTTTTTCGCACAGAATTTTTTTTCATGACAATTACTTGAAGTAAAAATTTACTTGTAATTATTCATCAAACGCACTATTAAAACTAGTCTTGGGTTAATGGAAACAAAACTATGAAAATCTTTATTTGTCATTTTTTAAAAAAGTGTTCGTAGAAGGGTCAAGAAAGGTTTTGAATATATATCAACTCTTTTATTCAACTATTGGATTGATGTTATTATCAAATCTAATTGACAAGTTTTAGACGTATGGTCAGAATGAATTCTTATTTGTCCCGATTTAAGTTTATATCAAAATATACAAGAGCATATTATCTTAAAACCTACATACTCAATCACATCGATTGATATGAAAATAACCGACATCATTTTTCCAAAGACAGATCAAGATATACTTCGGATCATAAAGCTCACCATTGTGTAGTGATGTCATATTGAGATCTAATTGTCACTATAGTTGTGTTCTAAATTTTTGGCAAATATATGCATAAAATAACAAAATGAAGTAGGATGAAGCTTGAATGCTTTTGTCCGACAATATTCAAGGTATTTTACCTTGCAATGCACTCTAACTTGATAACATCGTCATCTCCAAAAAGCCAAACATGAGCAAACGCACAACATATGTAACTTTTCTCAAACAATTCAAATGGAATAACTCAAACTCAAACTATACTCTCAATCAAAAAACTCTATTTACTTATCAAATTAAGCATACATATTTATTTTCTCTCACCAAACTGAGTACTCTTTACATATAAGGGTTTAGGAATTAGGATGAAGGAATTGAACATATTCCTCCAACACATTTTTGTGATTTCTTTCAACTAGGGTGATCGTAAGATGATTTTGAATATAACGATGATTATTATTCAAACGATAATCAATCTCATTATTAAATCTAATACCATACATTAGTTATATGAACATGAATCGTATTACTAAGAATTTATCTAGATCAAGAAAATATCAATCAAATGACCATAGATATTTTCAGTGTCTACATGTTACATCCATCTTAGGTAATTATCCAAAAAATTCACTAAAGTCGATTGCAGGGACAAACAAGATTAGTCATACAAATTGATATTCACACTTGCAATGAAGATGTTTCATTGAGTTCGAAAGTGTTCAAATGTTGTGTTATTAGCTATGGTCATAATTATACATTGCTAAACTTTAAAACTCTAAGTAGGATTTAATCACGACTTATGAATTACCCATCGGGTAACTCATATGGTACTCCAAAATTGATAAGCAAGGTCTTGGATGTCATTCCGAAAACTCAAACCAAGAACCCTTTATAACCTTATTTAGCTTCTCCTAATAATCTAATTTCTAACACAATACTCCAAACCTAATAGTGGGAAAAGATCCTTGCAAAAATTTTTGGAACCTTCACGGATCGATGGATCCTTGTCTTAGATTATTTCGGTTAGGTAATCTGCCCTATGGCATCTAGATTTAAAATATCTTCCTCCTTGTGAATCTCTTGCTTAAAAAGTTCAAACATACATGAACACTAACCCCATTTAGTAAATTCATCATTATCTATACAAAGAAAAATTACACAAAATATATTGAGGTAAATAACACCTTATTGGATTCTTTCATAAATAGTATGCAAAATGGTGCATTTTATTTGAACACTATCATTATAGAGAATTACAACATTGTTACTTTTAAGCATATCATAGGTTTCTAGTTGGACTATTCTTTCTTATACCCTACAAACATCCTTGCTGCTCTATTCATTTAATCTTTAGAATATCAACACATCTTGATTAGGACTATGTGAACCGGGAATTAAAGATATGTTAGTTGAGTCATGTCTAAGCCCTCTATGAAAAGTTATACAAAATTTCTATCTTGGTATATCTTAATTAGGCAAATATAAGCATTTTACTTTTGGTCCAACATAAGGAGAATGACTATTGGTTGAATCTATTGCATAGACTTTCAATTTCGATCCTAAATCGGTGATTGGCTTAATGAGTAAGTTGGGTTCGTTGGGTATAACCGTAAAATGGTCATGTTTTGCATGAATTGTGCACCTATAGTGATTGGTCTCCTATTCATTCTCTAATTTGGAACTATATGACTCCTCCAATAAATATGCTTATGATAGTCTACATTGAAGGACTTTGTATATCTTTACGGAGTGCACACTAAGCACAGTAGAAATTAGGTTTCTTTCTTGGTCCAATCAAGGAATACATGAACCTTACATATGTGCTTTTTATGTATCAGGATGATAACTTGCTTCCTTGTAATGCAATTATATGCTTCCATGTTTATCTAATGCTCAAGATGTATTTGCTTAGTATTGATTGCATGTCTGTTGTTAAAAGCGTTTGTTTTTAAGGTCGTTTCCTATATCTTATTTGTTGTACTTGATGTAGCACCCCATTGTTACCATTCCGCTGCGTAGTCTGATTTTGGGGGTGTTACATATATCTCCTAGAGTCTTCACTCACACATTCCCTTAATTGTCATCTCCCCTCCTTCCAAATGATCCACTCGTTTATCAAGGGAAGGTTAGATACAAATTTAATCTACCTCCTAGTAGGTTTGACAACTTAAATATTTCATTTGAAATATTTAAGTATCTTTAACTTGCGATCGCAAACGTTAAAGGACATATCCAAAAATCCCTATTCAAGCCTTTTAACAACATAAGTTAAAACGCTCTCCTTTTCTCTTTGACGAAAACATCCTTTTCTCTTCGACGAAACATTCTTTTACTTTGACAAAAACATTCTTTCTCTTCTACAAAAACATTCTTTCTCTTTGACGAAACATTCTTTCTCTTCGACAAAACATTCTTTCTCTTTGATGAAAACATCCTTCTCTCTTCGACGAAAATATTCTTTCTCTTCGACAGAACATTCTTTCTCTTCGACGAAAACATTTTTTTCTCTTCGATGAAAACATTCTCTCTTCGACGAACCATTCTTTCTCTTCAACGGAAATATTCTTTTTCTTCGATGAAAACATTATTTTTTTTGTTCTTCGACAAAAACATTTCTCTCTTCGATGAAAACACTCTTTGTCGTTTGATCACACCTCTTCTTTCTCACTCAACCACGCCTCTTCAACCATAGAGAGGGCTAATCTCTTTCCTCCAATATTTCCGCTACCACCTTTAAGACAACCGTATACCTCGTCGTGTAATTGTTCTATGAATATTCGCAATGCTCGAGTACACTAACCACCATCCATCTTGACATTGTCAAGCTCGTCGTCTCTATCTTCATTTGTTTTCTTTATTATTATTATTATTATTATTATTATTTTCGCGTACGAAACTCACCGAAGATAGGTCACCATTTCCTTCGGGACAATGTCTAAAAGGAAACATCTCCATTCGAAAAGGTTGCGTCTGAAGATAACATCACCGACATTCTTTCTTTACCCCTTAAGCGCGAATCGTTAAATTATCTCCGTCAAGGTTTAGGAATGATGGAACACATTCCATAAATCGTTCTCTTCTTTTCTTCTAGTTTCTATTCTGGTCCGTGTTCCATTTTGTGTCGTGACAACTTAATTACTTCATCTGAAGTATTTTAAGCATTTTTAATTGGCGAAATGCAAATTAAAATGTCACTCCTCTCAAAAAAATTGTCAAGTCCTTAACTCTTTTTCTGTTGGTGGTCGGGCGGCCCCCAGACATATTCTGGCGGCCCCCGAATATATCTGGGACCGTCGGCAGCAGGCTTGTAATACCATTCATTCTTTTCTAAATCTATTGTCACACCCCGCTAAGGCAGAATCGGAAGGCGTGATCGATATGCATCATCACAACACACGGTGTCACAATAGAGAAAATACTAAATGAATTAAAATCCAATATATGAAAGACACAATGTGTCATGATAACATCTACAACACTTATCATTCAAATTCATATAGTGCAGCCAACCAAGATAAAACAAACGAACATAGATTCCGCAATGCAAGCCTATGGTCTTTCTAATCCTTCTCTCTCTAACGCTTCTATCATCACTTTAGGTTTAAGACTCACTTATGACACCGTGATCGATAAAAACATCTTTTACAAACATATATGCATGGCTATTCTATCACAACAATCAATTCACAATAACTTCACAAATATCTTCACAAATATCTGGGGTGGATCATACCCCGCCATCCCAATAATCTCTTCTCTTCTGTCAATGCGCAAGACTAACCCACTTGACTGGCTAAGTCTATCAGGGTTACACACTAGGTCATGTCTTCCTCACATACACATACCTTTCCACAATTCATAATTAGGTCAATGCCATCTTCACATACGCATACCTTTTCACAATTCATAATTAGGTCAATGCCATCTTCACATACGCATACCTTACCACAAAATCATATCACATAGCAATCATATAGTTCGACACTTTAAAAAACAAATATCACGGTTCATAATTCAAAAAGGTTTTGCATCATTTTCATCCCAAAATAAAAGTAAAAAGTGGGACTGTAAAACTCACCTCATGCTTAAGCAAATTCCAAATCCTTGCACGAAACTAAACAATCAAAACAAACACGTGTTACACGCGACTAAGCCAAATGCTTATGCCCATGTAACAATTATATGATGGATGTATAAGGTGTTTAATTACCATCA
The DNA here is from genome assembly GCA_026074375.1 of Tanacetum coccineum. Classification (NCBI taxonomy): domain Eukaryota; kingdom Viridiplantae; phylum Streptophyta; class Magnoliopsida; order Asterales; family Asteraceae; genus Tanacetum; species Tanacetum coccineum. The sequence continues at coordinate 23,575 of BQNB010057902.1, forward strand.
TGGGTCACCACGACACCATGCCCAACCTTAACCAACATGTTTACACATTTTTCAAAGTCTTACAAATTACCCGAAGACGCAGAATTTTGACATCCCTTTACCATTTTCTAAACCATACCTACTAAGCTTTATAAAATTTACCAAAAATCACAGGTTCAATATCATGATTTTACTATATTTAAGATTTTTCCACTAATTTATTTCCCCTCTTAAGTGCCCCAAATAAAATCAAACTTTTAACTACTCAGTTTCAGATCTGAACGAACACTAAAAATTTAGACCTAAAAACCATACTTAGACTCCAAATCAGAAGCTCTCATTTGGGGGATTTCTAATAGACACATATAACTAAACTGTTGTAGAAGGGCTAAGCTTAATTCAAATTTTAAGTGGGGGTTTTACACCTCGTAATCTGACCTAAATCTGACCCAAAAACTCAGCCATGACAACGAATCTTGTTTGATTTATTTAACTAACTTTCACTCACTTTTAATTCATGAAACTTATGAGGGTGGAAAGTAGACTCTCTGTAGATAATTTTAGGCTCAAGAAAATCAAGAAAAGCTATACGTATGACCGAGTTATGACTCTCACAAGATGACCCTTCAAAACTGCCAGCTTTTAAACTCCGAATTTACAAACCCTAATACCCTAATTACACATGCTCAACACCACTAATCATACAAAAACGATTTTTAAAGATTAAAACTCTTATTTTACATATCTTACATAAACCTTAATCCATCTTTAATGATCGTTACATTAATAAAAATTAATTGTATTGAAAAAGGATTAAGAAACAATACCTTTAAGCTTAAAAATCAAAACCCTAAAAATGTTGGGGTTTTCCTTTGTTCTTTGTGTTGTTCGACCGGTTGGGTTTTTAGGGGAGAGAAAAAGTGATTTTTGATTAAGTTATGATTTGTATTTATAGGCTTATGAAAAAAATAATTACTAAAAACAAGTTGTAATCTAATTAAGATATCTTTTCTTTTTTCTTTTCTTTTACTAAAATTCGTTTTTTTTTTCTATTATATAAAAAAAATTAATTTATTATTACTTACAACTTTAATACCTATATTTTTAATTCTAGGTTAAAACATTTGCTTATTTCTCTAAACCTTGAACTTTCTAACTAGATTTCTAACAAACCTTCATTTCTAATTATTTCTAAAAATGGAAAGTACTTTAAAATCACTAAAATACTAACATAATGTATATAATATGTATTATATATTTATAGTGTATGTACACAGAAAATTACGTACACGACATTTAAAACTACGCAAAGCTTCCAAATAATCTCATTTCTATTCAATCTCATTTCAACTAGTACCATGATTCATCACTCATGTACTTCAATCTCATACACATATCTCTCACGAAACACATAAAACACATAAAGAACACACGTAAACGCTTCAAATAAGTTCTAAACAAACTGACCAACTGGCTCAAACCACGGTTGTCACAGTATCCCCTCCTTTAGGAAATCCCGTCCCAAGATTTAACCAAAAGGTTCAACTCTATCATTACCAATCAAATAATTGCGGATACTTATCTTTCAAGTAGTCCTCCCATACCCATGTTAACTCGAAGTTACGCTTTCAATTCCAACTAACTTTAACTATTGGAATCTTAATAACCTTGCTTACCCACACAAGTGTTCGAATAGCAACATAACAACTATAAACGAAGAGAAACATCCATACTACATGAGCCTCGCCCGTCCTCAAGGAAATTCCTTAAAAACCTTAAGTTGTGTAACAACGTGATTCATATCTTAATCCCGCAACTCATCAAACAAGAACTATTTTGAAATTAAGATATGAGTTGATACAAGCTCAACGTCTTTTAACAAAAATCAACGCGATTTCAGGTTTACTCGAAATTTTAACACCACTCAAATAACTCCCGATACTCAGCTCATCGGGCAATCTTAACCGATAAGCTACAGGGCTAATCGATTCAGGAATCTCAATTGGTTCTATACACCTAGGTGCTAACTCATCTTTCTTATTAAAACGTACTACACTTTTCCAATGTGAGACTTTCATCATAACATGATCACCAACACTAAACCCTAAAAGTTTCATTTCTACTATCAACTTAACTCTCTTGACGATCTTTGGCTTCCTTAAGACTTTCCATAATCACGATTACCTTAGTCGTCTCTTACTCCAACTCAAGTCCAATCATCTTACTTTCTCCAATCTTAGCCTATAAAACAGACGACCTACCTCTTCTTATATACAATGCTTCCAAGGAAAACACATCGAATACTCGAATGATAACCATCTTTGTAGGAAAACTCACCTCACGGAAAGTGAGTATCCCAACTACCACCAAATTTCTCACACAAGCTCTAAACATATTTTCCAACGTTTGAAAAGTACGCTCACTCTGACCATCAGTCTATGGATGGAAAACAGTACTCATATCTACTCGTGTTCCTAATGACTTCTACATCTCTTTCCAAAACCTCAATATACATTCCATCTTTATCAGAAATACTCGACACGTGCACTCCATGTCTTGCAACTGCCTCATGTACATACAACCTTGCCAACTACTCCATCTAATATTCTTTTTGTATTGTTAGAAAATGGGATAACTTAGTCAGTCTATCGACTATCACCCAAATCGCGTCACATCTACTACTCGATCTTGGTAACTTAAATTTACTATCTATAGTTAATCTTTCCTTTTCCCACTTACAATCAGGTATCTCAGGTTGTAGTAACAAACCTGAAGACCTTTGATGCTCATCTTCTACTTCCAATTACGCTTAATACTTACTAACACCACCAATTATATCCTTTCTCATACTCGGCCACCAATTTATATACCTAAGATCATACTACATCTTACTCACTCTAGGATGAACAGAATACTTCGTCGCATACGCCTCCTCCATAATCAAAGTCCTTTCATCGCCTACCATAAGAATCCAAATTCTATCCAAAAATTATAATCCACCACCATCTCTTTTCTCCTTTTGTTAGTCCAAGCCATGCAACATCTCTGTTGACGTGTTCTCTACTTTGGATGTCTCAACCTATACCACTAACATCTTCTCTCTAATCTCAGTTTGGATCGTCATACATATATCTCAAACTCGTCTTGGGCTCACTCCTCCTTTCCTACTCCATGCATTAACAACTACGTTCGCCCTTTCCCAGATGGTACTTGGTCTCGCAATAACAACCCCTAAATAACTCCATCCATCGTCTCTGCCTCAGGTTAATCCCTTCTGATTGAAAATGTGTTGGATACTTTTATGATCCGTATAGATCACACTCTTCATCTCGTACACATAATGCCTCTATCATTTTAGAGCAAAACCATCCCGCCTAAGTCCATAACATGAGTCGTGTAGTTCTTCACATGAATCTCCAGTTGTCGGGTTGTATAAGCAATCTCCTTCTCTTTTCGTCTAAGCAAGCATCCTAACCCTTGCTCTATGCATCACTACGAAATTGTCTGATCCTTCCGGTAATGCCAAGATCGGCTCATTACCCATATTGTTCCTACAACTCCCTAAAAGCTTCCTCTTCACTCTACTTCAACCTTGTTGTGCTTCACATGACACTTCTATTTCTTCAGCAACACCAAATTCATCTTCAAATGCGACTCGTGCTCCTCCTTAGACTTCGTGTAGACCTAAATATCGTCGATAAACATGGTGACAACTTGTCTATATACGGTTATGTACACCCGGCTCATTAACTCCATGAAAACTGTTGGTGCATTGGTTAACCCAAAAGGCATAACCGTAAGCTCAAAGTGTCCATAACGCATCTTAAAAGCAATCTTTGGAATCTCATCTTCGTGCACCCTCATTTGGTGACAGCCCGAATAAAGATCTATTTTACTCAGCTCACGATAATCCATACATATCCTAAACGACCCATCCTACGTATTGACAAACAATACATGTGCTTCCTCATAGCGAATAACTAAGTAGATTAAAACCTTTACCTTGCAGCTCTTGCAATTATTCCAACAACTCTTTCATCTCTGTAAGCGCTAAACGACACAGGACTTCGCAATTGGTGTTGCTCCTTGTACTAACTCTACACAAAATTCTACTTCACGCTGAGGGGTAAACCTATTAAATCCTTAGAAAACACTTTGGGGAATTCACATACTACCGGTATATCACATAATTTCGACTCATCTACTTTGGTACTCCCACGAGACATCGCATTCACATTAGTTCGTTTCCCCATGAACCTCAAGCACTTTCAAATCCACCAAAGGCATTTTAACCATCTCTTCATGGCATACTTTCTCGGCCTATACTTCACAACCAATTCTCTCATACAACTATATCAAACCTCTCATAACCAACGGTACTAGATCTATAGTGAAACGAGAACCTTCTAATTCTAACAACTTAACTCATCCGTTTCACTAACTCAATCACATAGGCACAACTCAGAAGATGTGAACTAACATCAACTCTAAGATCACATAATACGGATATCAAACAAATTCGAAGGACCATGATAAATCAAATAGGGTAATGCATGAATATCGAACCGACTATGAACAAATACCAAGACTTTAATGTACATTTTTGTTAAAAAATTCATAAATCACAAAAACTCAAAGGGAAATCAAATGAATGTATGTATGATAAGGAAAAAAAACAATACATCGACACAACAAAAAGTTACCATCCGACACAAGAGACAAATATTGAATTAAACCACGTCATCACGGACTATAAATAAAAGAATACGAACCTTGTACAAAAAAAATCAATTTTTTTCACCCGCGAGAATTATCTTCCATAACTTTATATAGTCATTTTTTAAAACGTAGAATCATATTTTTGTTAATAATGTAAATCATAAAATAAAATAATTTGAATGAAATTTTCATAAACATATTTTAAATATAGTGTTTATAAAAAAATCAAGGTTGACTATAAAACTTGAGGAATATAGCTTGGATCACTTGAAAACAAAGCTTTATGATTAAATGATCAAAGGATTTTAGAGAGGATAAGTGTAGGAACCCGATTAATCACTTCACTTCTTATATCCGAACCACGAATCAAAGAACAAGAAACTTGAAAAGAGATAGAGAGAAAAGATTTAGATAGTGAGAGAGAAGAGAGAGAGATGAGAGAGAGTTGAGAGAGAATAAGAAAAAAGATATTTTGATTAATAAAAAAACTAGATATTTTCTGAGAGAAAATATCTATATATATGAGATATTTTCTGAAAAGAAAATATCTAAATATATATATACCCCCTACACATTTAATGTGACGCGCGGGATATTTAACTAGGACCCGGGCTCGGGTTTTGTTTGGGATTAAACCCGAAACATATACAATATTAGATTAACTATCGAGCCCGATTCCCGATAATATTTTATTACAACATTAACTAATTAAAGACCGAAGCTCCATCGTAGAGTGACCGAGCTTCCTTGTTCGACTCAATAAATTGAGGCTAACAATCTCCCCCGAAGTGAGGTCTTGAACACGGGAACGAGCTTCCTTTATTGACTCAATAAAATTGAGGCTAACAATCTCCCCCGAAGTGAGGTCTTGAACACGGGAACGAGCTTCCTTTATTGACTCAATAAAATTGAGGCTAACAATCTCCCCCGAAGTGAGTTCATTGATGACACTCCTTCATGAGATCAGTGAGATTGCTTTTGTCGTTTAAGCTCGAGTGTTCTTGGTCTTTGTCTTCGTTGTAAGCTTGTTCCTTCATGCTTTGCGATCTTGACTTTGAGCCTTTGTCATTGTCTTTATCGTCTTTGCCATCTTGCGATCTTTTGTTTTTGACCAACATGCTCATACTTTTGCATTATCTTGAAAGGGTTTTGTTTTTTTGTTTTTCTTAAATCAGAGTTAGCGGAAGTCTTTGTCTTTAAATCTTAAGCTTTCTAGATAGTTTGTCTTCGTAGATTGAGCATTTGAATGGGATTGAGGTTGCCGTTACCACCGTTTGACCTGCAGGTTTACGTTAGTGATAAACGAGAAAATTGATTTGAAAATCAATCGACGTGTCACTCATTAAAGAGTTTTTGTAACACATCGAGAGTGTCATGTTTTTATCAAAATTCATCAACCGTCAATTCATTTACTGGACCAAATCGATATCCAGTTGTCACAAGTTTGATTCATATAGAATCTCGCAAGTCACCTACCGCAGTGCTGTTTGATGATGACACTGGAAGGATTTCCATTCGTCATTGTGAATACTAAAGAGTATCACTCTGAATGTTTTGGCAAATATCCACAATGATATTGCGTAGGACTCTTGATAACAGCTTGTGAACCTGATGATGTTTCACAAGTGTTGAAATGGAATGTGTCCTAACGAAATTTTGATTGATCACTTTGGCTCTAGACTTCGATTAGTGCAATAGTACTCGGAGGCTTGAGCAGATTGCCACCTATTCAATATTAACGATCTCAGAATGAGATGTCAATAGATAATGTGTGTATCTTCGTGACAAATGAGACAAGTTTATGTTGAGAGAAACCCGAATGGCTGGGGAGGGTTGTGCATTGCATCACTGGGTCCATGATGTCATTTTTAATGTCAGCAATCAACTTGTGATTCTGATAGCATATGTATTGACCCGGTTTCTACCTTAAGTTGTGTGGAGGGCTTCTTTCTTTAGACCCTTTATCCATACATTTCTTTTTCATTCTTCAACGCCTTCAATGCTTACCAGGACATCATTACTAACACCTTGTTATGATTGTTCCAGTGTTAGCTCAATCTTAGTCGGCATTATTCCCATATACATTCATCTCCAATCATACCTAAGGACTGCTATTTCTAACTTTGGATTATCCTTGGGTAGATCCTCTGGTTCTGGTTGGATCATAGGATTGATTCCTAACCTAACCACCTTATGACTTCAGAATCGTCATGAAATTAAGATGTTGTTGGGTATAAGATCGAACCATAAAACCTTTTTTTACTGTTCAGCACATTGAGTCAATTAGATCATATTTTTATTACATTTTCTCCCCTTATTTTAAATAATAAACACTTAGTTTTTGAAATACCTTGTGATTAAAATATGTCTTGAAAATTCTGTGGGGAGAAAATATTATCAGCATGAATGGTTTGGAATATTTTGATAATGTTTTGAATACATAAGAGTTATCGTTGTTGATGTATCCAAGAACATTAAAACTTTTTTTTTCGAAAAACTCCCCCTCAGAAATAGGACCAATTGAAAAATTATTGTCTTCTGAAAACATTGTGAGGGATAGAGTGTTGAACACACAATTTTGAAAGATTATGGATTGTCATCGAGAAATTCTTGAAAAATTATGTTCAACTTTTTGAAAAACCAGATGTTAGAGGACTTCTCTTCTAACGGTAAGGGTAAGCGCACTGATACGTATACTATCCTTTTTTTTCTTGAGCTAAGAAACATTGAATGTCTTGTAAGAACAGCTCAAGACCAAGAAACGTTAATTTTCTCGTTGTGAGGATAAGTTATAAACCTTCCTTTATTTGAAGTCCGGGTTATGTACTGATATTTGCACATAAGCCATTTAGAAAATTAGAAATGACATGTTTTGAAACTATTTGCAACTCTCGCTCAAACTTCATTTACACACCCGTGTCAATGTTAATCGACATTTCTAAGCACGTAAATGTTATCGATTCCAAGAGACATGTCGAGAAGAATCTTTTTGGAAATTTTCTGATTTTCTGATTTTGTATTTATTGATTTTTTTATATTTTATACCTGTTGTCGCTCTGCATGCTATGTGAAGGTGGGTCAATAGTCAATTCCAACTCTTGTCGTGATGTAGCTGTCTTGACTGCTAGAGGAACAACTTTTGGAACCAGCTTTGAACTTGACTGTTCATTGCTGTGGTCTTGAATTCCGAGTTCTGAACGGTTATGATCAGAAGTCATTTGATGAAGAACGAGGCCTGAACTGATGTGAACAGACGTCATTGCCATGAAGACCAAGGCTTGATCTGCTGCGATCAAACGTCTTTTGAACATTGAGGAACGGGGCCTGAAGTGTTATTTTCAGCAGACGCCATTTGACATTGACGACCGAGGCTTGAACTGCTATGTTCAAACATCATTTGCATGAAGATTTCATCTTTTATGAAACCATTCTGGCACTGGTTTCTTAGATATCAAAAATTTTAGCAACCACACTCTGAGATTTTCCTGCTTTTCATTGTATAGTGCATCTGCAGTTATGTCAATTCGTTGTTGCTTTTGACCATTGAATGACGTACCTGCACTTAAACCCAGAGTTTGTTTGCATGCATGAATATGAGGGATATCTACATTTGAACCATGTGTGGGTTCATTTTCAACCTTGCCCATGCAAGAGTTGAGTAGTTTTCCAGTTGGAACCCACCTAAGACAAACAGTCTTGAGAATTCTACCCGTTGGTTGCCACCTAAGACAAGATCTAGGATTCATTGTTTTCTCAGGGACAGTGGTAGTCTTTTTGTTTGAGAACCTATGAGCTGTTAGGATCTGTCTTTCTGGTTTCTTAGATGCAATTGATTTTCTCAGGGCATATATTCTTTGTTGTCTATGGGATTTTGCATCTTTTTATGTGCAAGGAGGACAGAGGATGTTAACCTTGAGAGGTATTACTAGACGCATTTATCATGATTTGACTGTAAAGGCACCTTTATGCATGTTGGTCATTGCAATTCATTGAACTTCAGAAAGGGCTTTTGTTTCTCATGTTATCCTAAGTGAGCATCTTTGTTTGAAAACCCGATACTCATTGATGCTTGCCAAATCCTAGGTTTTGGTTTGCAACCATTAGCAGTGTTGGGTAATCTAGCAGGATCAATCATACTAGGTTTTCCATTCACTTCTTTGTCTTTCTGAAAAGTTGTGTTACTTTTCTTTGCTTTCTACTAGGTCAGTAGTATGTACCTTGTCATTTGAGCCTTACTTGTTCCACTTGGTGACCTGATGTGACACATGCTATTGGGCAATTCTAGGGGGCCAGGTGAATCACATTAGTGTTTCGAACTACCTTGTTTTTCTAATCTGAGGCAAATTCTGTTGAGTGTCTTGTTTAAACAAAACCATCCGACACATTAGTTTTATTAACCGACTGTTTCATTTAAAAACTTCTCATTTCAGGAGAATTTGAAAAAGGAGTCGGTTTTCCTAAAATTGATGGTTTTGGAATTCGTTGAGCATTTGGTTGTCGAACAACAGTGGTTTATTAAAATGAGTTTCCACAGACTTTCCCTTGCAGTTCTCGATGAGTTTCTTTTACCTCACTCTATTGCTTGTTCGTTGTCTTGCATTTGGAGCTTTCAAATCTTGTATTTCATGATATTCTTACGTTCTTTTCGAAATACAATTTGAGATTTTCTTTGAAATGCGGTTGTTTTTCATTGTTCTTTACAATGTTGTAAGAAAAGTTCAAGAGAAAATTGAGTGTTTTTCAAGTTTAGCAAACTCTTCAAAAGCTTATTATGAACTTCTTTGGTTAACAGCATTTCAGTTTGTTTCGAAAATCTTTTGTTGCAAGGACATTCACATTCTTTACTTTATGAAGATACAAGAATTGTATTCAGCTTTCGGCATTCTATTCAGCAAAGAATGAAATATGAACATGTAACATCTTTAGACACACACTCTTCGAGAAGTAGATCATATATGTTTGAAAATTGCTTTCTGATTCAAGTTCGTCAAGCTCCTTTTCAAGGGAATTAACGTACTCCAAATCGTCATTCATTTCTCTTTTTAGTTCATGAACAAAACAATGACTGTCCAGTATAGTTTTGTTTGAAAGAGGCATTAATAAGGTTTTGATCAAAACTTCCATAGTCTTAGCAGTTGGGTTAGGAAATGCACTACTAGTATGATTAGACCAAGTTTGTTGACAAATTGTTCTAAAATGATTGAAGTTGTTTGTCTTCTTTTCGTTTCGGAGTAGTCTACTTTTACTAATGGATTTAGACATGGGTAGAAAGGCCACGTTTTTAGCAATGTTTGGCTTTGTCCTAACAAACGTTTTTCTCCACATTGTCTTCCTAACTTCTTTAGCGCGTTCCAACTGATCAAGATAGGTTTTGGATGGTGGTTTGAAAGTTTCATAAAGACTGTTTTGATATGTGTAATCATATGGTTTCACTTTGTCTTTATCCAATTTTGATCTACTCTCTTTTTCAAGAGTCACTGTCTCTTCCCCATTGGGGCAAAATCTGTTTGCAGGATCAGAAGTATCATATGGGATCTCATACAAACGAGGCTTTTCAGATTGAGCTATCTTGAGGTACTTTGGATTAGCAAAGGTTGATCTACCATTATACGTTGCGCATTTGGGTGCTAACATGTGAATGGTCTGAATTGACTGATTGCGTTTATAAAGAATTTCATTTAAAAACTTTATTTGTTTGTCCATTTCAATCATCGTGTCAATGTCTTTTCCTTCCTTAACCTTTAGATCCGTAATAACCTTACTTTTCTCTTTGAGTTGACCTTCAAATTGTGACCTAGTTAACAGACTCTTTTTGGTCTAGCTCATGTGTTTCTGATTGGACAACTGAAATTTCAATGGGTTTTAGTTTTTAAAACACTCTTGTATGTCAATGTCTTCTTTACTACTAATGTCCTAGAGTTTCATTTAACTTAGTTTGAAGTATTTTATAATCACTCTTTAGGTTCATTAAGGGGTCGATGTTCTTCTCAAGCTCTGTCTTGTTCTGGTCTGAAGTGCAATCAGACATCACTATCCCGACTGTAGTAGCCTCCCTAGAGCCCTACTAGGGACTCTTAAAGGGTAGTTTCTGCACTCCTTCAGTTCTTGAGTTAATGATGCGTTTGCTTTCTTTAATTTCTTTAAAATCGTTTTGTTTTCCTCAGTATCAAGAGTTTTATATTTGCATTAATTTAGCAGCGCAGACGCTCATCAACACATTCTACCAGGCATTTTGTCACAACCTGATTATTATCTTTTTTACATATATTTGAGAATCAGGAGTGGACATTGCTATCATTCTTCTCCAAAAACATATGTGTCATTTAAGGATTTGGTTGCTCAGACTGTCGTCTATATTTGGCAACACATTACTTGTCATTAATGTTTTTGTTACCTGTTCCAATGGCGTACAATAGGAGAACTTGATTCTGTAAGGTATGACTTCCCTGAATCTTTGCCCAATAGAAACCGTAATGTGCTCTCCTATGCCTTCTTTTCAATATTCTTCATCTGATACACGATCCCACTGCTTGTTTCATATCTCGAACTTGTAACCGATGATTTGGAACCTCTTGAAACATTGCACTCGTTGAATCTCAACTGTCTTTCACTCAACTTTTTCAACGTCATCTTAAGCTCTTGCTCATGACTTGCTCTTTATTTTATAATTGCTCTTTACTTTTTTTTGGAAGGTCATCTTCTGGATAATTGTTTCCTATGTATGTTTCAGCTGTCATTGTAGTGTAATCTTGAGATTCTTTTACTTCCGATCTGATGAAAAAGTTCTTGACATTCAATTTCGAGAGGCTTTAAACACTGTCAGAGTTAATGAACCTTACAAACTGTACTTGATCCACACTTATAGCGGTTGGATTTGAATCCATATCGTGAAGTGTTTCTGCATTGAGAAGTGTTTCTAAGTTATTCATGTGTTGAGATAACTGAAACTTGAAGGTTCTGACACTATCACCAAAGAGTTGTGCAAAAGCTTGTTGATACAATATACTCTGTTAAAACGTGATCTCCATTGTGAATATCTTCCTGGTCCAAGCATTGGTGGACGATCTTTCGAACCAGCTGCCATGATATTATTGTGCATTTGACTATCTGTTGAGGATGTGTTGACTGGAGTAGACATGATGAATGAATGGCTATGAATTATGAAGTGTGAAAGATTTTGTTGGATCTTAAGTGGATGTGATGTGATTGAAGTTGTGGTTGTGTAAGCAATTCACGTTCACGGGATTTTACACGTCTATGATTAAAACTGATAAATGAATTAACAGGATTTTACAAAATCAATAGAAAACCGTGAATGATTTGATTCGGAATCAGCGGCCAATGATTTAATTGTATAAAAACAGATAATTTTCTGGCTAGGGTTACAACAGATTGTTTAAATAGGCTCACCAAACTGAAACGGGCCTAAAAATACAGATGGGCCTATTTAAAAAATGAAAAATGTCAAAAAAATGAAAAATGTCAAAAAAATGAACAAAAACAAGTCTAACACAAATTCCAAAAAAATGAAAAATGTCAATAACTCATAGTAAACGAGGGTTTTGGGCCTCGAAAAATCCGTAACCAACCAAAGGGTGGTTATAGCTGCTTCCGTCTCGTTTTTCTCTTCGATTTGAGAGGTCACGGGCCTGAAACGGACTTACGGATCAAAAGTTATGGCTGTTTTACTGAAACCCTTTTCTTCACACAAGATTTCTAGACAAAACGCAGTGCTATCTTTAACCAAAACGCAGTGACACCAAAACGCAGTGACACCAAAACGCAGTGACGTCTTGATTTGGGCAGAGTTTCTCCTAGTCAAAACGCAATATAGGTCTTCAAATTAGGCAAAACGCAACCAATGAGCAAAACGCAACCAAGATCAAAACGCAACCTATGATCAAAACGCAACCAATGATCAAAACGCAATGAGATGTCAAATCGTACTTTTCCTTAAAATCGGGATCTTGTTTTTTTTTCTTCACCAAAACGCAACCAAGAACATAATACGAAAAAAATCAAGATCAACCATTTAAGCACGATTTCAACCCAAATAAGCTTTAAACACTTATATCTAAGATAGTAGATGAATATTAACCACTTAATAACACGTTTTTCGTTGTGATTCTTCCGATTTGAACCAAAACGCAGCCAAGAAAAAAGAAAAAAAATAAGCCACGAAAATTTATCCTTTTTAACCACAAGAATCAACCACGAATCCACGTAGGCTCTGATGCCAATTGTAGGAACCCGATTTACACTTTCACTTCATATTACGAACCACGAATCGAACCAAGAAAAGAGATAAAGAAAGATTGAGTTGTTTTAGAGAGAGAAAGAAGAGAGAGGTTAGAGAGAATGAGAAAAAGAAGATTTTTATATAATGAAACAACTAGCTTTTTCTAAAGAAGAAAAAGCTTATATACCCCGTCACGTTAAAGGTACGCGCGGGATATTTAACTAGGACCCGGGCTCGGGTTTTGCTTGGGATTAAACCCGAAACATATACAATATTAGATTAACTATCGAGCCCGATTCCCGATACTTTCCTATTACAACGTTAACTAATTAATTGACCGAGACTAACATACATAATGAACGAACTTCATGTTCGACTCAATATTTTGAGGCTAACAATCTCCCCCGAAGTGAGTTCATTGATGACACTCCTTCATGAGATCAATGAGATTGCTTTTGTCGTTAAGCTCATGTGGTCTTGGTCTTTCTCTTTGTTCTTAGTTGTAGGCTTGTTCCTTCATGCTTTGCGATCTTTACTTTTGGCCTTCGTCATTGTCTTTATCGTCTATGCCATCTTGCGATCTTGTGTCTTTGACCAACATGCTCATACTATTCATCATCTTGAAAGCTTTATTTCAGAGTTTGCGGAAGTCTTTGTCTTTAAATCTTGAGCTTTCTAGATAGTATGTCTTCGTAGATTGAGCATTTGAATGGGATTGAGGTTGCCGTTACCACCGTTTGACCTGCAGGTTTACGTTAGTGATAAACGAGAAAATTGATTTGAAAATCAATCGACGTGTCACTCGTTAAAGTGTTTTTGTAACACATCGAGAGTGTCATGTTTTTATCAACATTCATCAACCGTCAATTCATTTACTGGACCATCTCGTGATCCAGTTGTCACAAGTTTGATTCATATAGAATCTCGCAAGTCACCTACCAAGAGCTTGTTTGATGCTGGCTCAAGCAGGATTTCCATCTTCATTGTGAATACATTAGTATCACTCGGATGTTCTGGCAAATATCACAATGATATTGCGTAGGACTCTTGATAACAGCTTGTGAACCTGATGATGTTCAACAAGTGTTTGAAATGGAATGTGTCCTAACGAGATTTTTTATTGATCTCTTGGCTCTAGACTCGATTAGTGCATTTTGGTTTTAGTACTCGGAGGCTGGAGCATATTGCCACCTATTCAATATCAACAATCTCGAAGTGAGATGTCAATAGATAACGTGTGTATCTCCGTGACAAATGAGACAAGTTTCTGTTGAGAGAAACCCGAATGGCTGGGAAGGGTTGTGCATTGCATCACTCCGTGACAATTGTTCCAGTGTTAGCTCAATCTTAGTCAGCATTATTCCCATATACATTCATCTCCAATCATACCCAAGGACTGCTATTTCTAACTTTGGATTATTGATTCGTAGTTTTACGTACCTATAAAATATATAATAATAATACTACTTAGGTAAATTCCAACTATTCACCTTTAACC
>BQNB010057903.1:10164-38009 GCA_026074375.1 Tanacetum coccineum
TGTCATTACTTGCTTACTTTTGTGCTTTTATTTACTTGTCATTTATATTTAGTAGGATTTAGAAATCCAAATCAAAATTCTTTTTACCCATTCAAAACACGCGATCATCGACTTAACTGATTTTCAATTCACGCTTCGCCGAGGAAAAACGACCCGGGAGGTTTTTGGGACAACTTTGGTTAAAAGTTTGTTTCTAGAACCCGACGGAAAATACTATCTATACTATAATTGTTACTTTCCTTATATACTTATACATTATATATAGTGTGTTTGGAGAGCGATCAGTTTTTGGCGCCGCTGCCGGGGAAGTGTGTACGATTATCGTGTTTTGTTCGAAGATTAGTGTTTTGAAGAACCTTCCTAGTGGAGTTATTATTTTCCATTTGTGAATATTTTCTTTTATAAATATAAAAATACAAACATATTTTTCTTTCTTATTTTTTATTTTATTTTATTTCCTTATGTATTATTTGAAAAAGCTAAAAATATTCTTCTTTATCCTCTTATTCGTTTAATTCTTTCTTCTTATCCTCTAAATCGTTTAATTCTTCGACATGACTTCATTTTACCAAACTAGTTGCTACGAGTGTGGAGGTCTTTAGACGGTTCGATTTATCAACAATGTAATTGCGAAAGTTATGGAAATATGCGTTATGGTGGAAATTGTTATCATTGTAATTATGATACAAATCCAAATTCTCTCAATTTTTCCGACTACCCTCTACAACCTTGGTACGAGACGAATATCTGTGAGTTATATGGAAACAATGCTCATTTTGGTTACGATTGTTAACTTCAAGTTCCGTTTGTTTATAATCCGAACCCATTTTTCGATCAAAACTTCGATAATAATTTTCCACTAACTTCACCGAATTTTTCACAACAAAATCTTATTTGTGAAAACTGCGGGGGCCCTCATGCGACTTTTCAGTGTCAACCGATGAACCAAGATTGCTATAATTCTAATTCTTTTTAACCAATTCCAACCCCCGCAGTTTACCGACATTCATCAATTTCCTCAAGAGACGAGTAAAGAAATTTTGCAAGCTCGAGACGACTTAATGGAAGCTATACATGCCTTTTTAAAGGAGTATGATCATATACCTCCTAATGAAAAGTACATGGCTTTATTGCTAGTCGAGGAGAAATTTCTTAATATTAAGCGAGCTATAGAAGAAGAGAAGAATCAACCTGAAGTTTTGCAAGAATTACTTCTTAAACTTATGAATGATTTACAAATTCTTAAGGAAATTCAACCTAAGTAGGAGGAGCAGGTAGCTTAAAGTGGGAATTTTTCTATGATTAACGATGTGGAAGTGTTTATGAAAGACATTTACACCTTCTTAAGGAAGTTTAGTCGTATATCTTTTGAAGTAATGCCAAAGGTTTTATTGATAGCTTGGGAGAGATTTGGCGAAATTAAGTATGCTTTGACGGACAAGCAATATCAACAAGAGGATATTCAAGAATTGATGAGTAAACTCCTTAAAGATGTGTGAAATATTAGTGAAGAACTATCAGAATATATTAATTGTCCAAGCTGGAATCGTCCTACCTTTTATAACAATGACGATGAAGAATATACTATTTAATACAAGGAGTATTTAGAGAATTCATCTAATGCAATCACACCCGACTTACCTATCGAAGAGCCCGATAACTCGCTAAGTATGGGGGACGAGCATCTTAGCACTATTTTGGAAACGGAATCAGACTAAATAATAAAGTCTAGTGTTAAGATCCTTGTCCCAATCCCAAGTAAGTTCGAAGGTATTTCTAACAATATGTGTGATGTGCCCATTTGTGATGATCCTTCTACTCTTGATGCTTTAAAAGATCATGTTTAGATTTTCTTCGATTCTAATGATGATTATACTTCAAGTGATGACGATGATTTTGATGACATCAAGTACATTAAAGCTTCACCTCTCGATTCAGAGCTTGTCAGCTTAGAAGAGGTGAATGATGTTGACCAAGAAAAGGAAGAGATTGATTTAGAAGACATTCTTTAAATCTAAGACGTTATTCTTCTAAAGAAATTATTGAACGTTAGTCGTCTTATTACTAATATCGAATCTTGGAATGACAACCCTACTCCTAATCGTGTGCTTAAGTCTCCCTCTTTAATTCCTATTCCCGTCACGGATAGTGATTCGTTCTTTGAGGAGTCTGATACTCCTTTTTCTCATTCAGGTAATTCTTTACCCAAATTTGAGACTTCTAGCGATAATACGGAAGAGACGAGAAGTGGCAGTACCACTACTCGTGCTAATAACTCTCTTCCCGAGTATGATTCGCTTCTTTTTTAGATTGAGCCCTATCAGAGAGGGTTGACTAGCATTGTTATTTCTGATCATTTAAATGACCCTCTTTTGGAGCTTTCCGAGTTTGAATCATTTCATTTTGATCCATCATTTCCTCGTCCTCCTCCAAAACCACCAGATGTTAAGATTTGCTTAAATTTTAAGCCCGATGCGCCCATGCTTAACAATATTGATGTGCTTAACGAAGACGAATGTTTTGACCCAAGGGGAGGTGAGATTGTTTTATCCTAAAATGTTGAAGATGACGATTCTTTCACATTTGTCATTCGAACTTTTCTACCATATTTCACCTACCCCGAGGATTCTTCTTTACTTCTCTCCACCGAGAGTGAAGACACTATTTTGACCCTGGTATCTCCACCTAGAGTCGGTTGCATCTCATCGAAATGGAACTTTCATATACTTTAATGTTTATACAAACATTAATAAAAGCCCGATTGAGATTTTCTTTTCCATTTGCTTACCCATGGATAACTTAATTGGGGTCGAGTCAAGCTCGTGACTCGGTTAACAAAAACAAGCATTTCTATCTTCTTATCTATTTTCTAACAATTAATGTGAGGGGGCTCGCCTCTTTCTTTCTCGTGTTTTGTGTTTTGTTGGTTTATGTTGTTTTTTCTAGGATGTCCTGGATTTTAAAGACTCTCGTGCTTATGGTTTTGTCCATTCATACATTCGAGCTTCATATCCTCAGCTTCATTTAGGGAATCTAATATCCTAATCTTATCGATTATCGTTTATCTTTAGCATACTTAATAAATGGCTTTAGACTTGCGTAGAGAACCCTTAATACTTTAATTATTCCTTGAAATTAGTATGGGGGTGACAGTCTCACATTGAGGATAATGTGTAGTTTTAGTATGGGGGAATCTATTGATTTGATTATACCTGCATTCGTTGTTCTCACGTTACTTATTTTCCACCAAAAATATGTGATTTATTTGAAAAATAGCAAAAAATTTAAATTTTTGTGCATAAAAAGGTTAAAAATGTTGAAATAAAGTGATGAAATAAGTGTTTTGACACAAATAAAAGGTGAGAACGAGAAATAAATTTTGACCCGACCGATTTTAAATCTTAGCTTTCTACATAAAACTTAAATAAACTAGTACTTTGAGGGGTGATGGGGGGGGGGGGGGGGGGTAGTATTATCTTTATACAAGGAGCTATAAAACGCGAGTCTAGCTTGAAAAAATAAAGACTTTGCAAGTTCCCATAATTGATTTTAAAAATGCGAAGATCGATTTATTAGAATAAAGATTGTTGCCAGTCTATGTGACTTATTAAAGTGCCGATCTTTATTCGCTAGGCTAAGCATTCACGAGTCTCTTTCTTAGAGATTTTAAATTGCGAAGAACAAGAAATGATAGTATTAATTATAAGTCATGATATTAAACGTAGAATAGTTGGTGTTCTTTCAAGCTCATAAGTATTAATTTTAGATTTTTCTCCCATTAGCTTGTCTCACTTATAATGTTGCAAAAATCGGCCTAAGCGGCCTTGTAATCGCCGATTAATCGCTACTCGGCCATACACCTTGGAAAATAAGGCAAATCGGGTGAAAAATCAGTCTGGTCAAAAATCGGTAAAAAATCGGTCAAATCGGTCAAATCGGCCAATGAAAGTCAAACATTTTTTTTACAATGTGACTTTGAATTGTTAACTGTTAACTTTTATTATCTATGTCTATATTTTGAACAATGTAACTTTGAACTCATTTAAATTTAATGTATTTAAAGTGTTGTATCCATCTTATACAAGTAACTTTGAAATTTATATATAAAATCGGCAAAACCGATTAATCGCGCCTAGACCGATTACAGGCTACAAGGTGGTCGACCGCCCGGCTAGCGACTCGCGATTTTTGCAACATTGCTCACTTATATGCATAAATGTTTAATAAATAAGGTTGTCCGGTTCAATTTAATTTTTAGTAACTTTCTTTGATTTGGAAGTCGAATGATTCAAATTTTGGCTTATTATATGCACTTCATGTTTATTGCTTTATTTATACCTTAAAGAGCCTTAGGGTATATGATATGAGTAGAGTTAAATCATTTTATTACTTTTTTCCTTAAAGAGCCTTAGGGTATATGGCAAAAGTAATACCAATCATGAAATTATTCGTACCATAAAGAGCCTTAGGGTATATGGTACTTATAAAATTAGTGATTATGTTGCTTAATTATTTTTTTCAAACCTTAGAAGCCTAAGGTATAATAGTGTAAATAATATTACTTGATTTATGTCTTAAAGAGCCTTCGGGGTAATGACATGAATTAAGGCAAAAGCAACAGAAGCCAAAATTTCGGTTACTTCATCGGTTTTCAAGGATAGGGGTGGAAGCTAAACTTTATTTTCAACCGTTCCGCTTTATTTTTGGATTAATAAGTATCGAAACAAGTCTTAAAGAGCCTTCGTGTATATGACTTAAGTAAAATCTTGAGATACAAACTTAGGATTTGCGGGAGGAAAATTAAGTACACAATTAGTATTTATGAGTAGTGTTAGTATCATGACTTATATTTGACAATGATCTTGTTTTTAAGCTTAGTATGAAAAAGTAAAAGTTGGGGACGATGAATTTATTTTACTTGTTCCATGATCCTAAGTATTATTGAAAAATAATGAAAGGACAATGTAATGAAGTGTTAAAGAATGGAAAGTGATGAAAAAAAATTAAAATAGAAAAAATGTTGAAAATGGAAAAACGGGGCGTTTCTTAACTATTAATTCCTTAATCCCTTTCGATGAGCACTTTGCTACTTTTTAAGGTGATTAGTTTGGGGGGAGGGGATCGGAATCCTTAGTTTTAAGCGTGTATTTATTACGTGAGGACACAACAATACTTTAGTATGGGGGAATTTGGTATGTGCTATTTTACACATACCTTTTATCATGAAAAATGACCCTAAAAGACCAAAAACATAATAAAAATTGCAAATATATGCTTGTTTTTTTGTTGGTGTATGTGCAGGTAATGGATATAAGAAAAAAGACAAAACAGCAGCAAAAATGGACACAAGAAGGAAAGAGTGCAAAAGAGCCGGGAGTTTGTTAGTCAAAGGGTATCCAAAGTCAACAAAAGTCAAACCATGGTCAACCCACAAAAGGACAAAACCCTTAAAATACCTAAATTACCCTTAAATGTTAAATGAATTTCACAATGTGTCCTTAGACATATAACGCCGTTAGTCCTTTTTATTAGAAGACTAACAATCGTTAGTCACTTAACAAGCCCAAAACAATAAACCCTCTACCCTTATCTATTTATCCTAGCCTATATTCTTAACCAAGCCCAAAACCCTTAACCATGACCTAAAGTTAAAACCCATATAACCCTCAGTCAAAACAGAAATTGGCGCCAAGCCAATTACTGTTCATTCACCGTCCCAAAACTAAACTAAAGGCTTATCCATGGCAAAATTAACTCAACCAATCTGTTACACGTCACAATCAAACCTCACCTCACCCTTTCACAAAAGGAATGCGTGTGCACCCCTTCTAGAATGCCACGTTGGCGATCCGCACATACAAATGGCAAATCAAGGGTCAAGATCATCTCCTAATGATTGGATGCTTAATTGGACAACTGAGATTTAATTTTGGGACTCACTCCAACTCTCACTCACAAAAGAAACACAACCCCAAGCCAATACGCTTCTCACTTCTACTATAAATAGGGATAGATAGTTAGAATAGAATTGGTCTCTAATTTATGCTTTTAAAATTGGTTTGCCTCTTTAATGTAATTTACTTTTCAACACTTTTATTTACCTTGTAATTTCATTTCAAGTATTGTACTCTTCTTTTTCAATCAATAAAAAATCCAAAAATATTATCCATTTCCTTTGTACTGTTCTATTCAATCTTCTCAAAGTTATTGTTTCAATCATTTATAGCTGTTCTTTACTACTTCATTAAGTTTGCTTAAGTTTGTGGGAGGTTTTGGATTGTAAGTTTATTGCTCTCATTTGGATTTGAAGCTTTTGGATTGGTTTTGGTTATTGGATTATGGAATAAGCTTGCTTAAGCTTTGGTTGGGTTTAATAAGCTTTCAAAAATGGACCTATGGGTGTTAGGTTAGTGATTAGGTCTTCATCAATCTCTAAGGACCTTCTGTAAGTTTTCATTTTAAATTCTAAGTAATCTGTTAGCAGTTGCTTATTATTGCTTATTACTTGCTTATTATAGTTTAGATTTGCTTAATTCAGCTTTTATTTGTTGTTTGATGCTTTTCTAGTTTAGATTTTAGTATAAATTTTAGTTTGCATATTATTTTCTTTAAAATTGTGAAAAATCCATAAAAATTAGCATTATATGTTAGCTTGTTATTTCTTCTTATTCAGTTGTCTTTATATGTTCATTAGGTTAGTTAGAAGCTTATTGATATCTGGTAGTTGAGATTCAGGCCTTAATTTTCAAAGTTATAAGCTTAAAATAAAGTTATGCAGTTTAAAGGGGTGTTTGGCATAAGGCAGTATTAACTTAGGTTAATACTGTCAAAGGCTATTTTGTCCATTGGATTAATTTTTAACTTCATTGTAGAGTTTATAATGTCAAGTTTTAAAGTCCTTGTAGGTTAAATCTGTTTTTAAGTAGTGGTTTAAGATCTGTGGTTTACAGTTTTGCTTATTAGGGTAATCTAGCTTAATGTAGTTTCTAGTTGTTCAAATTGCTTTCATAACTCTTAAATTGGTGTTTATATAGTGTAGAAGTCAAAATTATAGTTCTGCACTTTAGGTTTTAACATTTGGTCATTTTGTGCAAACTACATCAGCATAGATAAACAACCAAATAGCCTTTTTCAAGATAAATTCTCAGATGGTTAAAGTAGTAATTAGGACTTAAAATTTAGTTTACAAATAGGTTTTAGGTCACTCTTAATCTGTTTGAAGTTATTTTTCATTAAGTAGCTTAATTAGTCATTTGTTTTTAGCTTTCAAATTAGTGTTTTGATTTTTCAAACTAAAGAGTGAACTCAGCTCCTCTTGAGCCAATAAGCCATTTTCATTAAGTTTTTTTTCATTGATCATTTGCTTTTCAAATTAGTTTTTTAAAGCTGTTTTTAATAGATTAGAGGTCAATCTTTAAGTAGGAATAGAGCTTATTTCCATAAGGTTCTTTTAGCTCAGTTTAAATTAAGCTCAAAGTGTCTCGTTTATCTTTTTTGAACTTTACCTTCCATTATATGTAGATTAGTTTTTTTAAGCTATTGGCTTATAGTTTTAGCATTAATTTGTTCTAGACTAGCTTATTAGGATAATCTTAGTATAATAATAGCTTATTTAGTCTTAGATTTAGCTTATTAAGTTTTGTAAAATACCAAAAATATAGTTAAGTGTACGCTGTCAAGTTTTAAGCTGTTTTATAGCTTATTTAGTGCTTTTTAAAACTAATTGTTTTTATTAAAGTTGTTTATTTCCAGCTTTTCTACAACTTTGCTTTTTAAGTTTTTCAAAAATAAAAAATATATAAAAACAAGAGGCCATGGATTCGAACCCATGACCTTTTGCTTTACAAACGTCCCAACTCCTACACATACAAACCATCGCACCAGACCAGGGCTATCTGTTAGGATAGCCCAAGCCTTTTCTTAAATACACATTTTAAATTTCCTTTTTATAAGTTAAGCCGTAGCTTATAGTAGCTTTTTAGGTGTTTATTCGGTTAGCTTATTTTTAGGTCATAATTTTCTTAAAACAATTTTACCCTTTTACAATTTTTGTAATTTTCTTAGAATTTTTAAGATAAGTTTTATATTTTTAATCATTTAATTTTGTTAAAATCTTTAAAAAGTCATAATAAATAGAAAAATAATCAAAAAAATAATTTTCTTTTTTAAAATTTTTTTTATCATAATTTAGGCTTAGGTTTTAAAATTACTTTCGTAGGGTTATTATTTTGTAGTTTCACTTTTTTAAAGAACGGGATTTCGAATCCGTTATCGTTTTCTTTGTTTTTAGCTTTAATCACCTTCGTTTTAGAATTCCCTTTGCATTTTATTTTAACTAGTTGATTAGGATTAGGAAAAGTAGATAAAATAATTTTAGGTTTAATTTTCTTTAATTTAGGTTTTAATTGTCGCGTTTTTAATTCCCCTTTACATTTAATGCTTACGTGTCATTACTTGCTTACTTTTGTGCTTTTATTTACTTGTCATTTATATTTAGTAGGATTTAGAAACCAAATCAAAATTCTTTTTACCCATTCAAAACACGCGATCACTGACTTAACCGATTTTCAATTCACTCTTCGCCGAGGAAAAACGACCCGGGAGGTTTTTGAGACAACTTTGGTTAAAAGTTTGTTTCTAGAACCCGACGGAAAATACTATCTATACTATAATTGTTACTTTCCTTATATACTTATAGCGGTAATAACATACACGCGATCTTTAGAATCCTTTTAGGCTCTCCAATATTCTACCCACTAAAACCATTCGGAGCAAGAAGAAAACGTTGGCATACTAACATCAATCCACACGCGAATTAACCTCCAAATACCAATAGCCGTATCACATCCAAAGAAAATGTGATCATTAGATTCCACTCCCGCAATGCAAGAAGGACACGTAATACACGGAATCTCTAAGCCCCAAATAGATAAATTTAAACGATTTGGTAATCTATCAAAAACAAGACACCATATAAATATATTTACCGTTCGGGGAAAAAAGTTGGACCACCTAGTGCTTGGACTTAACGAAAGAAGAAGACCATTATCTATATGGTTTCTCGTGGTGTTCACCGTAAAAATGCCATCGGGGTCAATATTCTAGTGCCAAGAATCTGGTTGATAACTCAAGCTAACATTTCCAATCTCAGCCACCATAGACACCAAAGCTTCTTTATTTCGACCCTTGATGAAACCATAGGCCCATATGCAGAATTTATGTATGGCCATATACTCACTGCATAAAATTTACAAAAGACTATACTTTCCACCATTTTTGGATAGTCGACTTCCAAGACCCAAAATTCAACAAAACTTTTCAGAATTCTCAATAACACATATTACTTCATTTTCATTGATATTGAAGGTATAAATGACCCATGAACATATACTTTACGAGGTTTACTAAACACCCTGTTTTGACTCATTTGCATATACTAGTTTTATACAAAAACACTTAACAACTTGCATAACCATTTGTTCACATACAAGACTTGTACTTAACACTTAAAAACAAAAATTGAACACATTTACATCGACTCGGGGGGTTCAACTAAGATTGAGCTCAGTAATCTATGTTATGCTTACAAATTACAAGCAAATACACTTTCCAACCTGTGCCTAATCCTAAGCATTTACCTTCTTCACATAAGTACCTACAAAAACGATTATATAACTAAACTGTAAGCGAAGCGCTTAGTAAGTAACACGCAATAATACATTATCATATATATTATAATCAAAAGCATTACATAAACATTCAACACTAATCCACTTAATTATTCATATATTTGCATAAAATGCACACTTGATCACCTTAAACATGTACATACATCATCGATCAACATAATTCATATCATATTATGATTAGTTCAAAGACCAAGCCAATAACCCCCTCAGTTAGTCAACCTAACTAGTTTAGTTCCAAACGTCTTATCTAACAATCTTAATTCAAACATCTTAAACACTTAACCCATTAAATATACATAACACAAGTGATCATTTAATATTATAGCATATTATAGCTATGATTACTTACCTTGAATCCAAGCTAAAAATGATCAAGTCACCATTATCTTCTTTGTTTGCTCCTAGTCAATAATCACCAAAACATATGTAAATACTCATAATTCACATACTAATCAAAGGTGTCTAAACTCACTCATGACCATAACCAAAATCCATGCTTATAATTATATGATCATTTCATGATCATGACTCCAATTTACTAATTTCTATTTAAATCATTATATTACCTTAACTCATATTCATAAACACCTTAATTCTTAATTTACAATAATAAATACCCAAGACCCTCAAATTTGGGTACATGAACCCTAACTCATAATTCACTAATTAACTCAAGATATAAGGTTACTTACTTGTGAGAATCATTGCTAAGGACTTGTACCATGATTGTGAACAATAATTACCATCAAATTGCTCTCTAGAAAATCCTTGTCTTCCTCCTTTTCTTCTTATCTCATCACCTATACACACCCATGAACACATTAGAAGTCATATGGAAGACTTTAGAATGCCTGGGATTTTTCTAGGTAAAAGGTAGTTATTAGTTTGCCTAATTGTTAACTATGGTTCCTTAAAGTCTTTATCTTCTTATTTGCGACACATAATACTTTCTAAAACCATTTACATAATATTTATACATATAGTTGATTATTTAGTTTGAATAACCAATCACGTGAAGCCTTTTAAATAAAGTCGTAATCAAACTATCCAATGACATTCTCGTAATATAATACTTAAAAATTGGTTTGAGGTGTTATATAATGTAATTCATATTTAAAGTATGACCTCTACATTTAAGCGAAGAAAAAGAAAAGAGATAAATATTATCAAAAATATCATATTTCCTCATAGGATGAGAGTTAAATGTAACATTATTTCGATAACACCATAACATCCAATAAGTTGACGAGTTAATACCATACACGCGATCTTTAGAATCCTTCTAGGTTCTCCTATATTCTACCCATTAAAACCAGTCAGAGCAAGAAGAAAACGTTGGCATACTAACATCAATCCACACGCGAATTAACCACCAAATACCAATAGCCATATCACATCCAAAGAAAATGTGATCATTAGATTCCACTCCCGCAATGCAAGAAGGACACGTAATACACGGGATCTCCAAGCCCTGAATAGATAAATTTAAACGATTTGGTAATCTATCTAAAATAAGACACCATATAAATATATTTACCGTTCAGAGAAAAAACTTAGACCACCTAGTGCTTGGACTTAATGAAGGAAGAAGACAATCATCTATATGGTTTCTCGTGGCGTTCACCGTAAAAATGCCATCGGGGTCAATATTTTAGTGCCAAGAATTTGGTTGATTACTCAAGCTAACATTTCTAATCTTAGCCACCATAGACCTTAAAGCTTCTTCATTTCAACACCCTAATCTTAGTCTAATCCAATTCCATGACCATATACCATCCACAATCCTCTCCCTTATAAAGCAGTTCGCATTAGAATCCAAATGAAACAATCTATTATATCTTAAATGCAAGTGACCATTTCCTACCCAGTTATCCACCAAAAACGTACCGAAGAACCACATCCCACCTTCTAACGTAACGTAGAGATAGGGGTAACATCTCTCGTATGTAACTGAAAATACGAGCCTAATATATTCTCCCACATTCCTTTGGTTTTGCACCATTTTCCATCCATCTCTGCGTCTACCCCATGTATAGCTTTGATCACACAAGCTCAAAGAGCATCTGGGTTATTAACTAAACACCACCTTCATTTTTTAAGAAGAGCAAGGTTGAATGCTTTTAAACTTCCCACACCAAATCAACTTTATCAATAAAGGCCATAACATGACCTAATTTTACCTACGAAATTTTCTTTATGTCCCCACTACCACCCCAAAAGAAAGAAGCCTGAATAGATTCTAAAGTTTTAAGAACAGATTATAGACATTTAAAAATTGACATATAGTATATGCCAATACTCCCCAAAACATCTTTAATCAACGTTAATCTACCACCTATGGATAACAAATTAGCTTTCCATGATGATACTTTACCATGAAACCGATCAATCAAAGATTGCCAATTAACTATCAAATTCATATTAGAACCAATCAACAAGCTAGGATACATGAAGGGATAATACCTTAAGCGCACCTTGTAGCACGAGCCATATCAACAATATCATCTGAAGTAACTCCAATCCCATACACGTTAGATTTAGTAACATTTATTTTTGATGCAAGATAAAAAAACATGCAACACCTGAGTTATATTTTCCATCTGTTGGCTATTCCATTCGAAAATAATAACGAAATCATCTGCGTAAAAAATGTGAGATATATTCATTTTTGAATCACCTACCTTATCACCTCGAAGAAGACCTGATTGAGCCGCTTCTTTTAACGCTAGATGAAGGCCTTCCATAATAATAATGAATAATCTCGCTATGCTAGCAAAGTAAAGGTGATGATTCCATTCATACTTAGATGAATATGCTTTATGGAAACGAGTTATCAAATCCACTTATGGAATCTGTTGCGGTCTTGGCTTCGGATATACCTCGTATAATTTGCAGCCAAGTCCTTGGAAGTGCATAATTGGCTTAGATAAGTGTTTGTACAAGCTGAACATTGATTTACATAATATCATTAAGAGGAAAATAAGAGATGGCTCCAAGACTTATTTTTAAAACGATATTTGGATTGGTGATCAGTGTCTCAAAACATTGTTTCGAAGGCTCTTTTCACTTAAATCCACTAGAGATTGCAAAGTCGTGCATCGATGCTATCTGGATAATGGGTCTTCTACTTTTAAATAGGATTAGAGAAGGCCCATAAGGGATGATCTGGAAAAAGTGCAGTTCAATGGACTTAATAACCTCCTTCTGCATTTTGTTCCCTCGTCTTCACATGACTCTTGGGAGTTCAGTTTAAATGATTCAAAATGCTTCACGGTTTTTTCAATGCGAAAACATATTTAATTGTTCACTTTTAGCACGGATGCAGAAAAAATAAGATGGAATAATCTTATTCTAATAAAAATGAACATCCTAACATGGAGAATTTGTTTGGTTCGCATCCTTACTCGTTCAAACCTTGACTCAAGAGGGATTGATCTTGACTCGATATTGTGTCCGGTTTGCAACGATGGAATTGAAACCTCACAACATCTCTTTATCAACTGCTCAATCGCAAAATCCTTTTAGATTTTGGTTTCCAAATGGTAGGGATTTCATGATTATCCAAAAGATCTCTCGTCCCTAATTAAGTAGGCTGATAACACAAATTTACCCATTAAATTTGCTCGGTTCTTTGATGTAGTAGTTCTAACAACTTTATGGGCAATCTGGAATCTCCATAACAGGATATGTTTCGCCCCTAAACCTCCAAGGAAAGACTTAATTGACGATGACATAAAACTCCTCTCTCACTTATGGATTTCTCATATGAGTAGGAATTGTAAACCATGTTGGTTAAACTGGACTAGTTCTTGTTTATACTTGTAATCCCTGTAGCTTCTTTTGTTTCTAGCTCCTAGCTAGTATTAATAAAATCGCCATTCAAAAAAACCACGCTTAATCGAGAATTCAGACGAGGGACTCCCGTTAACAAGGATAGAAGATCTAGCCGATTTCAAACATGCTTGAATCCAACTCTGTCATTTAACACTAAACCCAAGACTCGTTAACATATGATCAAGAAACTTCCAACTTACGGAATCATAAGCTTTTTCAAAATCAACTTTGAATATCATGAGTTTTTAATTTTGATTTATTATACCAATCGTCAAATCCATAACTTCACTTGGCAAAAGAGGGCTGTCAAGAATTTACTGACCTGAAATAAACGCTGATTGCTCATGACTAGTAAATCTATCTGCTACTTTAGCTAAGCGATTTGCAAGTATCTTAGCAATGATTTTATATTGAACGCCTATTAAGGATATAGGCCAAAAATCCTTAATATGAATTGGGTTAACTTTTCTCTCTAATTTAAACTCCTAATCATCACCTGCAATGATGCTACCACCGACGTCAACTGCCTCAACCATCACCAGATCAGCCGC
Organism: Tanacetum coccineum; assembly: GCA_026074375.1. Classification (NCBI taxonomy): domain Eukaryota; kingdom Viridiplantae; phylum Streptophyta; class Magnoliopsida; order Asterales; family Asteraceae; genus Tanacetum; species Tanacetum coccineum. The sequence continues at coordinate 24,239 of BQNB010057903.1, forward strand.
ACAACCACCACCAGATGTGCACCCCTCCATACCAGCCATACAACTGTCCCAAACACTTATCAATTCTCGCATTTAGTCCCAAGAACTGCAAAATTACGTTGTTAGTCCACAACATCTTGAATTTACTACTTCGTTGGTTCAATTTCCTAACGCTCATTACTTTTCTTCGTTAGTATTGACATGTGACTAAAGCATGATGAGTATAACCACAATTTACCGTTTTTCTTAATTTATTTTTTTCTTAAAAATCTTCAAACTATTACTTTTTAATTGTGAAAATTTTTAAGATAATTTCATAATTCATTTATCCTTCAACCATTAACTTTCAAGCAATTTCTAATTCTATAATTTTACACTATAAGATCCTACATATAACTAATACTTCTACCAATATAATTCATTATCAAAACAATCATCCACAACCAGTGGCGGACCCAGCCAAAAATGTAAGGTGGTTCCTATTTTGACCACGGCAAAAAGGTAAAAAACAAGTGCCTATGTCGGGTCGGCAGTGTTAGATAAGATCGGGTCGCCCTCATCGTGTTTAATAAAGCCGAGTCTAAATATAAAATAAAATCCATGTTTATTGATTCTATTATAACAGCTAAAGTACTTATCGATGTTTAATATCGAAGCTTACATAAAATCTCTCTTTCGATCTCATGGCTTAATCTATCTGACTGTACCAAGTGTCGTGTAATTACTTCATTGATTTAAAACTTACAAAAAGTTTACCTTTAAAACATTGATAATATGTGTAACTAAATTGTTAATTTGTTTTTGGAAAATAACTTGATTAAATAAGTGTAATAATCTGTCAGTTAATTTTACTAGTACGAGTAATTATCTATGAAAAAATGGTTTTTTTGGGTAATGATCTATGAAAAAATGGTTTGTATAAATACTTGCAATTAGTGGCAACTGACATTCAAAATTGAAAAGTCAACATCAAAAGACCAAATGGTCTAAATATAAAACTATAAAACGTCTTGTTCTTTTTCATATTTCCCAACACAAGTATGTTTCTCTCTGTAAGTGTCTTCTCTGGCCAAACCGCCGGTTACATCTATTTATCTATTTCAAAAGTAAGTTTTTTTCCTTTGTGTTTCTCCTTTCTTCTTCTCCAAGGTGGTTCCTGGAACAAATCCAAGGTAGGTCTTAAAAATATCTTGCATATCGCTTCTATAAACTTTCGAGATCTAAGGTGGTTCCCAGGAACCACCTGCCACAAGGGTAGGTCCGCCTTTGTCCACAACCACCCATAACAACCACCACACTTCACCGATGTCGAACCTCACCACCACCAAAAACCTTCATGTTGCCGTTGTTCATCACCACCGTCAAAGTTCATCACCACACTCCAAATCTGGCGCCCATTTATCCGAATCGATGTTGTTGGGATTTTCTATCAAGATGTGAAGAAGAGATAAAATTTTAAAATTAATTACATCTACACACTATAAGAGAAAGTGCTTTTAGTGACAAAAATTCAGTGATGACTTTTTATTGGGTCACTATCTAGACAATTTTTATTTTTATTTTATAATAGTAATGAGATTATTTGTCATCAATTTAGTTTAGCAAAAATAAGTGACAAAATAATTGGTCACGGAATTGGGTTAAAATGATTACTCTTTAAATCACAGTATCATTTTGATAAACTTTTATAATAAGTAAGAAAAAGTTACTTTTTACATGTAACAAAGTAATTTTAAACGTAATTAAAAGAACAAAATCTATAACTCTCAAATACACACAGTCAATATAATTAAGGCCCAAAAGTCCATTTTCTCATCCGAACCCAAAAAGACCTAAATCCTTCATCTAAAACACGCGGATCTTGGAGTCCGACCCATAGACATTCAGATCTTTTTTATATCGCTCCTTACACATCGATTTCATTTTTTTAAAAGTAAAAACTATTTCATTCGCTCTTATTCGGTGCCATTACTCTTGATTACACATCGATTAAAGCATTCAATCAGACCTGATTATGATCAGAAAAACTACACCGATGATCTACCTGCTTGCTAATCTAATTTGGTATGATATCATTACTCTTGATTACACACCGTAAACACACACTCAGATATACACAGTTAGTAAACTTATCATTTGTTTGAATAGATGATCTATAATTAAGTTAGTCCCTAAATTTGACCTAATTTTTGTTAATAAGTGATTCAATAGCTTGTGTATGTGATTATACTTATGATGGCAATTGCAAAAAATGTATGTTGGTCGATCCTCGATCGTTTTGTTTCATGCCTATTTAATTTAGCTTTATGCTTGATTATATGCATGTTGGTCGATCCTTATGTTTCATGGGGGTTTAAATGTATGTTGGCGATTGCGAAAACATGTTTAGTTAGCATCGTTTTATTGTTAAATTAGTTTGAAGGTAGGTTGCTACGTAGGTAGTGCCCAAGTTTGACCTAAATGTTGCTCATCGACTTATTGTTAGTCATGGTTTATTAGGTAGCATACTTGTGATTATGTGATTATAATTGAGTGTAAGTGATTTCATGTTTTGAGTTAGAAAATAAGCATCAAATTATTAATATACAAAAAGTTATGAACTATAGATAACAAAATGAAAATGGATTTTTTCTTTGTTGCAAAACGATTTTGTTTGTTGCAAATTACTGAAATTAGGTTAATCAGAGTAAGTGATACTATACTAGTCTAGTGCTGCTTAATAATTAGCTAGAGCAATAATGAATTTAATGTGAATGCAAGTTTGACATCAAAGGCGGATACTATTAGTTTGATTAGGTGATTTCTGAAGTTTATGTGCTTAGGTATTTATGTTGCTACGTGGATGTTTAGTAAGTCTGATTATAGAATAATTAACACATGATGTGACCTGCTTTACAATATACGGGGACATAATGTATGAATAGTTAATGCGTAAATGACCTGCGCATTATCATTTAGTAAGTTGTTGAGAATCGTTTAGCCCATCTAGGATAATAATAACAATGATTGATAATACGCAGTAGAATAATAAGAACATAATCATTATTATGAACAAGGTTTTCTTATTCATAAACTAACTAATAAACTAACTAGTACATAGATGATTCATGACTCATCTATGACTATCTAACAACTATTACAAAGCACACACACCTTTTAATCAGACTCTCATTGGAGAAGTCTGTGTTTTCTATGGATACCAAATACTAGACGCCTATCCCTCTTTATATACTAGAGGGATTAGGGTTTATAAGACAAGATAAGAACAAATTAAACAGGATAAGATCAAATAATATTTCCTGTATCTTCTATTTTTCCAGCTTTTAATCTTTTGATACTTTGTCTTGTAGGTTCTCCATCTTTAATATGTTTTATCATAATCAACTCAAGTTATAATTCCCAACAATCTTCCCCTGGTTGATTAATGACAAAACCAATAAGCACAAGCTTCCCCTAAAGCTAATATAAATGAAGAACTTCCCCTGAATCTATGCACTCTTCCCTTTTTTTATCATAATCAAATAGGAGTGCATGTAGATGGTAAATAAACAATAAGCTTCCCCTTAACATGTTTACCATCTCTTGTATCACGAACTCAGTAGGCTCCAAGTAGTAATTATTAATGAAGAAAAATAAGTATAACCCATATGTTGAAGAAGTAGAATTTCCCAAACTTGTGTCTTATGTCTTGCACTATCCACGTGACGTCAAACTTATACAACAGGGAAAAATATAAGTAGACCGCAATCTCTTGACAAAATCCTTATTTATCCTATAAAATGAGACACTGAGCACAACAACATAACTCCTTAAAGTGATAGCAAATGTACGTAGTAAGCATCATAAGGTAGATCGTACACCTTTGCTAGATTCATCAAGTCTTCGTCATCAACAATTAAGTACAAACAAGTTATCTTTAAAGCTAACCACAACTTTAAGATATGATAAGACACGCACCTGTGAAACCCAACTACAACATCAAATATGTCACTGACATGTCATTGAACCGTTACCAAACTGTCACTAAATCAATTGTCTCCTTCCTCGCATGACAAATAGTGACACATTTTCTGTTGCTGTACTGTTGCTAACCTGTCACCGAGTCTGGCAGTACAAACATATAGAATGGCACAAAGTTCTGAATATAAGCAGTACTAACCCAATAACGTTGGTAGCATTTTGAGGGTACCACAATCCAAGTTGCTTTAATGTTTATTTGTGGAAGCACAAGGTGTACAAGAAAACATGTTTTATACTTGGTAGTATAAAAACAAACAAATAGTACTATACCATGCTTACTATATCATGACAAGCAACATGTGACAAGAAGCAGTACAACTTTTGTTCTTCAAACCAATCTGCTCAAAACTTCTATACACATAAGCCCAATGAAGTTTAAAACCCATCAATTAGTTGCAACCTACTGTTATAACCACGTGTTGTACATCACAATAGTACTAACAAAAAGGCAGCAGTATTAATATCACAACAGCATAAACTTTGAACATGAATTACTTCTGTTGGCAGCACTAAAAGCCCATCAAACCCAATGATCATAATCAGTAAATCATTCAAAGCCCAATATAGATGAGCGATACAAAGTGAAAACAAATGGTACTAACTCTTATAAAGAGTGATACTAACTTATTTTTCAAATATAGTAGTGGTATTAAGATGCCTTTGAATCCAAACATAAACCTTTGCCTATAGCAGTCGTATAATGAACCAAAGAGCACGATCTTTAATTAGGGTTCTGAAAACCCTAAATAGCTCATCACGTTTGAGAAACAACATACCTGCTATTACAACATTAAAATTGTTCTCACCTTATTCCTTCATTATTGAACATACGTAAACCAAACCGTAACTTCAACCAATTAAACATAAGTGAGGATCAACCTTCTGCTGATGTTTCATACGTTGTAGTCTTGAGCAGGCACCATAAACTTTTTTTTGGTAGCAGCACTGATGTATTACGTCTTTTATTCCAAGAACAAAGAATCAACTTGCTGCTTCATTAACAATTAAAACCAGAACATCAATCGTCATACCTGCTGTTGTATCTTCTTCATTTGTTTCACTAGGGTTCATCATAAATCCATGGATTGACTCACCAAAGCTAGTAGAAACAAACACCATGGATCACAAGCATCATCAACACAAATCACCAAGCTGCCATTAAATATGTCATGCTTCATGAAATCAATCATGAAAAGTAATTCGACTTGCAATAATCATGTCGATCTAGTTCCACCAAGTCGTGCTCACTACATCTCAGCTAGGGTTCATTGTTGGTCAAGTACGTCGGACCTCCTCACCAAAGCCAGTCGAAACAATAATAATACTCACCCGTTATTATTACCAGATGTAATTAGCAGCTTGCGGATAACTATCATCTTCATAACATATTACGAATCTCAAAGCTTTCATTCTTGAATCACAAAATAAAACTTAAAAATAATACCTTTTCTGCAGCCAAATTCGTCATAGCATAACTTTTTATCAAAATCTTATCTTGACGATCGCTCCAGTCAGATTGTAGATATATGTGTGTAGAACCTTAAATTTAAATTTCGTGATGATCTAACGGTTAACGAATGAGTTATGACCATTTTACCATGGCTGCCCAGAAAGTGACGAACATAAAACCCTAAACGGATTTTTAGGATTCTTCTTTGTTCTTCGACCATAAAACCTTGAATCCTAGATATCAAGAGCAACCCGCTCTGATACCACTTGTTGAGAATCGTTTAGCCCATCTAGGATAATAATAACAATGATTGATAACACGCAGCAAAATAATAAGAACACAATCATTATTATGAACAAGGTTTTCTTATTCATAAACTAACTAATAAACTAACTAGTACATAGATGATTCATGACTTATCTATGACTATCTAACAACTATTACGAAGCACACACACCTTTTAATCAGACTCTCATTGGAGAAGTCTGTGTTTTCTATGGATACCAAATACTAGACGCCTATCCCTCTTTATATACTAGAGGGATTATGGTTTACAAGACAAGATAAGAACAAATTAAATAGGATAAGATCAAATAATATTTCTTGTATCTTCTATTTTTCTAGCTTTTGATCTTTTGATACTTTGTCTTGCAGGTCCTCCATCTTTAATATGTTTTGTCATAATCAACTCAAGTTATAATTCCTAACATAAGCTTTGATAGGTTTAAGTTAGTGTTCTAAATGTATATTTGGTTAATTTATAAAATTAAGTGATAATTGATTACTAGTAGTTAGTGAACAATGAGAAAAGTCATGGAATCTAATATGTTCTGAAAGCCATGTAAGTCTGCAATATGTTCTACAACTTATATGGTCCGCAATCTATTCTACAGCTTAACTGCATTCTGTTATTCCTCTGTTGCACAAACAAATTTATTGGTTTGGTTTTGGCCCTTTAGTGCTCGTGGGTCCGATTGCATTTGAGACAGTGGTGGCTTCTGCATCGGTTCCATGTAGGATACAGGTTCCTCGTGGTTTTTGCTTCATAGTTTGTTTAGCTTAGGATTTTTGTTTTGATTTTTTTCTTTAGCAGGATGAGCTTTAAGGATCTATACATTTTTCACCTTTGCACTTTTTCATTCTTTCTTATGTTTGCCAATTCTGTAGTGTATATATTTTTTAAAGTCAGATTGCAGACTTTGAAGAAAAAACTCCAAAAAATGTATATAAAATATCAAATTTTAAGTAAAAACAACTTGTTCTATGCTAATAATATTTTCATTATTGGAAAATATCAAGTATTTTTAAGGTATCTATGTAGAATGCATGATATCTCCCTGTGATGTGGCTTATTTATTTATATAAGATAGAATAATCATACCGTGACTCAAAAATATATGTTCTAGCTATATGATGTTGAGGTTAACAGTGTCCTACTACGAATTTAAATAGTGTTGCGTTGAAGGCATTAATATCTAAATCTTTATGAGTTTCTGATGTTGCTTGTCGTGTAGGTATTTTTATTTATCAAAGTTTTACATTTATATTTAGCCGACTAACCTAAAGACAACACTTTAACGGGCAGAGTACCCGGTCAAGATGTAGCTTCGCGGTAAGTAGGGTGTCGAACACTAAGAGTGAGAGTTAACCAATTATCCGATTAGTATTTATTCTATGCTAGATTAGTCTAATTACTGGTTAAACCTATGCTATATACGATTATCTAACGGTATGGGGGGTTTTCAGCCTGAGAGACTGGCACAGGTTTTATGGTGACAATAAACAATTCAAAACACAAAATACACTAAAGCAAATAACACAAAGCAAGAGAGCGGTACGAGCCAAATATAAGAAAACTGTATTAACCAAATTAAATCCAATTACATGCAGGTTTGATTAAATAGTGCAATGGCTTGCTTATCTCGAGGCGGCATATCATTCTTAAGACTTAGGCGGTACTTCTTCCTAAGACCTAGACACGAACAATCCTGTCACGATTAACGCATCCGCATAAAGCATCCTATAGTCTAATTATAATCTATCATAGGGAATTAAAGCAGTGGTGATCCTGTTAAGACCCTAGCCCATCGGGACTTTACCCACTTATTGCTTGATGTTGAATCATACACCGGTAGTCCACCACCAAAATCAATTACAAGTCAACTAAGAACAATACTGGTTGAACATTTATCGGGTCACCTGCCGGTCCAACTAAGCTCATAGTCAAAAGGTAAAAGATAAGGTGTCATTTGTGATCCTATTGGTCCGGGCATATAAAACACAACATGGAGAGCTATCCTTGCATCTAGGTAACTAGTTAGGTCTCCCTAGACCCAGTTGAATGATAGGTCGCATGTACAAGCACATAAACAAGTATAAGGCGATAAACATAATTAAATAACAATGATAAATTAAGCAAAGCCAAATTAAATCAAACCAAACATAGTAATCTTCAGTAAAATGGCTAATACCTGAGGGTATTAGCCCACAATCATTATGATAGATACAAGCGTAATCAAATGATTAAGAAGGTAAATATTACACGATGTCTTCTTTAGGATTAGGTTTGATGCTCGACCTTGGCTGCTCTTCTTGGCCTTTTAAATTCGTCTTTAGAAGTATAATATATAGTGAATATGTCTTTGCACACTGAACTTTGTTTTTGAGTCCAGTATTTATAGTGTCTGAAATCGCCTGGATACGTCGTATCGGGCTAAGTGGATACGGCGTATTGGGTTAATCTCCTTGAAGTCCGCGATAAGATCAAATCAATTAGGCTAATTACCATTAATTACATTTAATACGTATCTTTGACTGAGGTAACAGCTGTCAATATGACGTATGGATAAGCAGTGGATACGCCGTATAAGGAATTGATAAGAACGCGTTTCTTGTGATGAGTTGGCGCAGATATGCCGTATCTTCCTTGTTGGATACGGCGTATAGATGCGGTTTTAGTACTTTCTTCAAATGTCTTCGTTTTAGCTCCAGAATTGCTCCTTTTTGCTTCTTCTTTACAAGTGACTTCATAATTACTGCAATATAAGACTTTAAGCAATTAAGTACCAATATCTTGCAATAATTAAACAAAAGTGGTTGAATTATGTGGGATAAATGATAGGAAAATGTGACGTTATTTGATGATATCAAATATCCCCCTACTTGAATCCTACTTGTCCTCAAGTAGACTTTAGAAAGATTTTTGAAAATGTATCCCAATCGAGGTTAAGGACTTTTTCCGTTAAGCATTTTTCTTCATTCTAAACTACTTGTACAAAACCAAGCTCCTCACGAAATATAGAAATGAAAATCACTCAGATCACTCAACTAATCTAGGGTGTATCATATTTGGTACGCTCATAAGCTCAGTCATGATTAGTTCGTTATCATAGGCTTGGCCAAGGATCTCAACAGCTCCATCCTCTAAAGGCCTTAAGGAGTAACAAGTCAAAAGGTAAATTAGGTATTTATTCAAAGGCTTGGGTTTAATCATTCTCATTGAGATGAAGAATGATACAAGGTGTGGAGCTTCCAACTTTCACCAAAGGTTCGTCGTCCAACAAAGCAGCTAAGACATGTATACATACCTGAATCCACGGGATAGACATACACGCTCAATCATATCCTCATTCGAGTGGATCCTAAGGTTACTCATTAGGGAAAGGGAAGTAAAATAGTTGTTAAATAAAAATCACAAAACAAATAGATTAAAGCCAACAAATAGGGTGCAGTTGCTAGTAACTTTTCCCGATCGTTCCTATGATGAAGACTCAAAAATATATACACTAAAGTCTCGATCATAGACAGGACAATGAAAACCTAAGTTAACGTTCCCATAACGGTCAACTTCCCTTACATCCTTGAACTTTACATACTTTTACAAATAAATGGTGATATCGGCCACTTTACAAAACTTTACATCGTCGATCCTTTCAAATGATTCCTTTGGTATAAGCTTAATGAATCGACTATCATACATTTTAAAAAAAAATCATAAATCTAGGTGTAAATCACCGTCTTCACTCTCATCATTTATCCAGTTCATTTTTCCTTCTTTCTTCTTTAAACTTTCTTCGGACATAATCACTTAATTGCGAAGGTAGCAAAATACACGAGCTACGAAACATCCCATTGCATTATGCAATTTTCCCGACCATTACAGACAGAGAAATATTCACTTTGACACAGGAACTACATAACTTTACATAAAAGAAACTAGCAACATCGATCAAATAGGCTTTAATCTACACGGTAGGCTAAGGTGTAAAGGTGTAACAAAACAATTTTTATTGGTGTGGAAAAAAGAAAAGAATGGCTCAACAGGTTGTTCTAGGGGTATCATACTCTAAAAATAAGAGTAAGCAAAAGGGTTACACGGGGGTTAACTAACCAGTGTGGTCAGTTAATAATACGACATGTAAAGGCTTTTTGGTTTAATCCTAGAAATTTACCAGTTAAACATGTTACTCCATCTAAATCCATAGTACTTATCATTGAGGTCTCGATTGATATACCAGGCCAAGTTTTAAAGTCCACTACATCACCGGCACACACATATTTTTATAGAATTTTAGTAAGCAATTGGAAACGGATAGGCTTAATTTTCATAATAGACAATAAGGGTTATAGTGCGCTAGGTAATGTAACTAGTGATTTTTCACAAAAGAGTCATGCTAAAAAATTTAAATTTTATCCGTTTTTAGGCATATTAGCATTTTATTTGTGAAAATAAGGACAAGTACGTTCTAATTCTCCATCCCCCCACTTAAATTATACAACGTCCTCGTTGTATAGATAAATAATTAAATAATAATGGGAAATGAATTAGAACGAGGAGACTTCCCTGATTTTTTGCTCCAAATGGTTCTCCATTTTGAGTGTTTGAGCAAAAAGAGTATTGACGGGGCATTTGAATGCTGAGAAGAAATCAACACTAGGTATTTTCAGACTATACTTTGAAGTTCATTTCGTTTACAGCAAGGTCCTGCATAAAGGTTAGAAGACGTTCATGCAATTTATGCTTTCGCTAACCTACAATACAAGTAAACAATTAAACACACAATTGTACAAGTTACAATACGCCGTATCCCAAACCCTAGGATGCGCCGTATGTAAACTTGTGAAAACAATTAAATACTAAAAATTAAACATTGAAAATGAAAAACTAGATAATTGTTCAGACATGCATACGCCGTATCCAGAGGGGTTCGATACACAATTAAAAACATAACCGGGTTGTCTCCCGGGGAGCACTTTTGTTTTAGCCGGTCCTTAAGATCGACCTTTTTCATTTCATTTCATGTTTTTACCTCTTCTTTTAGCTCGACCACCTCGTTTTCTTCGGTATTGATGGATCCATTATAGTATTTCTTTAACCTATGCCCATTAACCTTGAAGCTGAAGTTGTTCTTGTCAGTAATTTCTACTGCTCCATATGGGTACATTGTCTTTACAGTGAATGGTCCAGACCATTTTTATTTGAGCTTTCCTGGATGCATCTTGAAGCGAGAGTTAAATAATAGAACCTTGTCCCCAGCTATGAAGTTTTTATCCCCTCGAAGTCTCGAGTCATGCCATTTTTTTGTTTTTTCCTTATAGATCCGAGTGTTCTCGTAGGCTTCGTTTCGTAACTCCATAAGTTCGTTGAGTGCCATGAAACGGTTTTTTGTAGCGGCTGTGAGATCCATGTTACATTGTTTTAACGCCTAATAGGCTTTATGTTTGACCTCAACTGGTAAGTGGCAGGCCTTTCCATAGACTAATCTGAACGGGGTACATCTTGTTGGTGTTTTGTAGGCTGTTCTGAATGCCCATAATGCGTCATTGAGTTTTTCTGACCAGTCCTTTGGGTTGTACCCAACTGATCATTCCAGGATACGTTTGATGGCTCTGTTGGTTACTTCAGTTTGCCCGTTAGTTTGGGGATGATAGGCTGTTGATATTCTATGAGTCACACCATACTTTTGCAGCGCTTTTTCTAACTGAGAATTGCAAAAATGAGTTCCCCTATCACTTATTAGGGCTTTAGGGACCCCAAATCTGGTGAACAACCCTTTTAGGAATTTTACATACAGGGCGGTCCAATTTTTAGTGGGTAACGCTTGAGCTTCCCCCATTTTGACAATAGTCCTAACTGCCACCAATATCGTTATTTATGTACCCTTGAGTCAGGAGAAAATGGGTCCACATAAGTCCAATCCCCACAACATCGAATACGATTCAACACTTAATATGTTGTTTTGTTGCATTTTGTTTCGGAGGATACGTTTCCTGTTACTTATGGATAAAGCGATCGCTTTTGACACGTAATCTTTTGCGTCTCTGAAGATGGTAGGCCAAAAGAATCTAGATTCGTACACTTTTCTTCCGGTTATCGCAGCACTATGGTGCCCTCCAGTTGGCCTAGAATGACAGTGGGCAAGTATTTCAAAATTTTCATCACCGGCGACACATCTTCTCATTATGTTGTCCGGGCAAAGCCTAAATGCATAAGGCTCATCCCAGAAGTAGTATTTTACTTGAGAAAAGAATCGCTTCCTTTGTTCTGAAGTCCATTTTGGGGGTATTACTTTTCCAACAATGTAATTAACATAGTCTGCATACCACAGTTCATCATTGTCAGAATTAGTTTTCAATACCATGAGGTGCTCATCAGGGAACTCGTCATCAATTTCTGTTTCGGTTAACATCCCCATGTTTGGATTTTTGAGCCTAGGCAAGTGATCAACGGCTAGATTCTCTGCTCCTTTTTTATCTTTGATTTCAATGTTGAATCCTTGTAAAAGCAGAACCTATCTGATGAGTCTTGGCTTGGCATCCTGTTTACTGAATAAATACTTCAAGGCAGAATGATCAGTGTAGACAACAGTTTTTGATAAAACCAGGTAAGGGTGGAATTTATCAAAAGAAAAGACAACTGCTAGAAGTTCTTTCTCAGTAGTAGTATAATGTGTTTGGGCATCATTAAGGGTCTTGCTAGCATAGTAGATATGTTTAAATTTTCCATCCATCCTTTACCCCAGGACTGCTCCTATGGCAAAGTCACTAGCATTACACATTAGTTCAAAAGGGATATTCCAATCAGGGGATATTATGATAGGTGCAGAGGTAAGTTTTTCTTTTAATTCATTAAAGGCATTTTTGCAACTATCAAAAAAATCAAACTTTGCATCTTTCATTAAGAGTTGGGTCATGGGTTTAGAAATCATAGAAAAATCTTTTATAAATCTACGATAAAACCCAGCATGTCCCAAGCAACTCCTAACACCTTTAACATTAGTTGGGTAAGGAAGTTTTGCTATCACGTCAATCTTTGCCCTGTCAACCTCGATCCCCTTCCTAGATATTTTGTGTCCCAGGACGATTCCCTCTTTTACCATAAAATGACATTTTTCCCAATTTAACACAAGATTGGTCTTTTTGCATCTTGCAAGCATTTTATCTAAGTTGCTAAGACAATGGTTAAAACAATTATTGAACACCGAGAAATCATCCATAAAAACCTCCATGAAATCTTCGATCATGTCATGAAATATAGCAGTCATGCATCTTTGGAAGGTTACAGGAGCATTACAGAGTCCAAACGGCATTCTTTGGTAGGCAAAAGTTCCATAGGGACAGGTAAATGATGTTTTCTCTTGATCCTCAAGAGCGATTGGAATTTGGAAAAATCCAGAGAAACCATCAAGAAAGCAATAAAATTCATTCTCGGATAAGCGTTCCAACATTTGATCAATAAAAGGAAGGGGAAAATGGTCGTTGCGTATTGCGTCATTTAGTTTTCAGTAATCAATGAACACGCGCCACCTTGTAACTGTGCGAGATGGAATAGGTTCATTTTTATCGTTTAGGACCACAGTCATTCCTCCCTTCTTTGAAACAACATGAATGGGGCTGACCCACGGGCTATCTAAGATAGGGTAGATTAACCTGGAGTCGAGTAGTCTGACGGTTTCATTCTTGACCATTTCTTGGACTTTTGGGTTTAAACATCGCTGAGGTTGGATGACAGATTTGAAGTTTTCTTCCAAAAGGATCTTGTATGTGCAGAATGATGGGCTAATTCCTTTAATGTCTGCCATCTTCCAAGCGATTGCTCCCTTGTGTTTCTCTAAGACTTGCAAGAGTAAAGCTTTTTCATTTTAGGTTAGTTTAGATGAAATGATTACCGGACAGCTCTCATCTTTGTTTAGGAAAGCGTACTCGAGATGTTCAGGAAGATCCTTTAGTTCTGGATTTTTTTCGTCGATTTCGTTGGCACTAGCTGAGTAGAGGTGTTCATTTCTTATTGTTTTAAAGTTTTGTGATTTATGTGCCCCTGAA
>BQNB010057904.1:0-34274 GCA_026074375.1 Tanacetum coccineum
CGTTGTGAACGCTATTTGTTTCCAATCTTTTGTAGCCCCATATAGTTCTTTTAAGATGATCATCCATCACAAGCGGATCCTCATCCTTTGTATCAGTTTGGATCACTTCTCTTGCTGCTTTGCATATATCGCAATGCTTCCCAAAAGGTGGAAAGATATATGTAAAGAAGCAAGGGAAGCGATCCAAAATGATACAAAGGATAAGGATCCGCCTATGGATGATTATCTTAAAAGAACTATATGGGGCTGCAAAAGATTGGAAACAAATAGCGTTTACGCCGAGGTGGCGCTTGGCTTCAAAACGATGGTGAATAGTTTTTTTATTTGTATATATGTATTGGGCGCCTTTTTGATATATATTGACCACCTTTCCGTTTTGTGCAGCGATTTCAAGGTACACGTTCAAGCAGCACAAGAGACACAAGAGGCCGAGGGACACGTTCAAGGTGCACAACTATCAAAATATTAAACCATGAAAATTATATTATCTCTCATTTTCTGATAGGAGAAATATGAGATTATTTAAATCATGAAAATTATATTTGTTTTGAGACTTAACCCAATTACATTCCATAAATGTCGACTCAAATAAAGCTCAAATATGAGTTACACAAAACTCAAAAAGATATTTCATAAGATTGCAAACAAGATTGATTAGAGATAACTAATCAAAATTAGTTTGAAGAAAGCACTTGGTCATCAGTATGAAGGCATTTGTGTTTGAATAGGGTTCGTGTGGGAGCATTTAGTAATCCGTGTGCTTATATCTCCTCCTTATTGTCTTTGATCTTATGGATATAATCTCAAAGTTAGTCGTAATAGTTAAATACATTAGTTGTGTAAAAGGGATGCAAAGGAAGATAAAACAAAAAAGTTTATTTGAAGAAATAAATTTTCTCTATACAAAAGGACAAAATAGATGCTCAAAACCCGAATACCCATTGGTCAAAAACACATGTGTTGTGACCTTTTGATAATAGTAGACCACTGCCCGCACATAGCGACGGAAATTCCTATCGGCAGATAAACTGTTGAAATGAAAGTTAAAACTGTAGAAATGAATTGTTGCAAACTTACTAATTGCTTAAAAACAAGAAAAAAAAAGGAAAAAAAGGGATGAGTATCCATCTAGTACGTACCATCTTCTTATTAATATTATAGAAATCGAACCAACTTGTGTGCTCGTTATTGTTCAAGTCACCTAAACACAATAAGTTAGAAGTTAAAATGGATTATAGATGTTAACCTAGAGCCTTGTATTTATAAGCCACGTTTAAAAGCAATTACCAATCACATATTTATTGTCATTAAACCCGACCAACATATTTTTGGCTCTTATATTTTCATCGGCAATCAGTTGAAAGTCAAATGTTACATGTTTTTTGTGTTTGTTACAATTTATTTTGTTTCTTATATTTTGATTGGCAATTAGTTGAAAGTCAAATGTTACAAGTTTTTTGTGTTTCTTACAATTTATTGTGTTTTTTCCTATAATAAAATTCAGTTTTTGTTGCTTCCATACATAGATTAAGTTTTTCACTTTCCAGAATTGAGGCTAAATAGTATATCGAGTTGTCTTAAATAAAAATTGAATTTCAAAGCCCTAACCTAAAACCGTGTTGCAGTGTACTAGTATGCATTTATGATCTACACATAGGGTAGATGTGCTACGTAGTATTACATGTAGGTAAAATTTTGTAAACAAAAATATCCCCTGGTAAAATTTGAAATAATATGTATATATACATATTGCCTAATCCACTTCCCATATTTTTTTCGCTTGTCTCTTGACTCGCCAAGTTTGGAGAAATATTGTGATTTGGTGGAAACTTGAAGATGTGCTTTTAACTCCTATAACGAGTGGCTCATCTGGATTGTCAATATTCGTGTACATAAGCAATTGAAGGTGTTCCTTGAAAGTATTTGTTACATGATGTGGTGGTTAATTTGGCGCTTCAAAAATCAATTGCTCTTTAGGAATTCTCAACCAAAGCGTGCTCTCTTATTCGATGATGTAGTTCAATTTTCTTATACGTGGTCTTCTAGTCGATCCAAGTGTAATGTTAATTGGGTCACTTTGTTACAAAACCCTAATTTTGTTATCTTGTAATCTTTTCTAGCTTCTTGCTAGTGTTTTAATAAAAATCTGCTGTTAAAAAAAATACATATTTCCTAATCTTTTGAGATACTAGTATTAAAAGATCTATAAAAACAAACATCTTAGAAGTTGAGAAAATATTAATAGACATGTGTTTGCAAAGTATTGCATATGGTTTTTAGCTTGAATGTTTTTTTTCTTCTATGTTTAAGACCATTTTATGAGCAACCTCAAGTTTGATAAATATATAGGTCTTTTGTTTAGGTAGATGTCATTTATGTTTAGTAGATAAGTGGTTTAACTATTGTCTACTTTTGAATGTCACAACACAATGTAAACTCGAACTACATACCTAACACACATATAAAAGTGTCAAGAGTCAAGACCTGCAAAATGATCGTTTCATGTGAAAAAAAAGAACTTTAGTATTGAGAAATTATAATGCTTACGAGAACTTGGTAAGACAATGATTCTAGAATCAACATACATGTGACAAACAATAAATGCTACACATATACGCTTGTAAGTAAGGGTGGTAATTTAGGTCGGGTTGGCGGGTTCAGCCCCAACCCGAACCTCACCCATTTAAATAATAGGGTCAACTATGTCAACTCTAACCAGTTTAAACATAACCCGAACCTGGCATTTAACCCGTATATATACTTGGGTTGACGGGTTAAATAGGTTATATGGGTGGAATAGGTTACACGGGTTGCATAGGTTAAACGGGTTTCGGTTGACCTATTTAACCCTTTTTCTATACAAAAGTTGACATATTACACGGGTTAAACAAGTTAAATATGTATATGGGTCGACCCATTTAACCAGTATAATAATAATATATATATAAATTTTAATTTAAAGAAAAAAATCTTAAACGGGGTCAACCCGATTAATTTATTCCCAACCCAAACCTAAACCTGTTTAATTTTTGTATCAGTTTCAAGTCGGGTTTCGTGTCGGGTCAGAAATTGCCAACCCTACTTGTAAGTTCCTTATGTGAAAAAAAGAGCTTCAAAATTGAGAAACTATGATAAAATGTGTGCAACAATAATTCTTTTTTTGTGCATTTGATCAAGTACCACTAGTGGTTTTACAAATTCTTTCCTTGGCTTCCCGATATGTTTTTAACTTGTATGAAGAAACGGGTTATTTCTTAAGGCCACGTTAAGGAAGCTACAAAGTAGGTTCTCAAAGACAAAGACGGAAGATGGCATAATTGATGAAGAATCAAAGTATGAATCGTTCACAATAGTAACTAGTAATGATGACCTCGTTAGAGCATAAACTTACCACTTCGATAGTTCTATGTTTCGTTATCCGTATATGTTTATTGAATTTCATAAAAATATGAGTATTGTTCTTTTGCTATAAATTTTCAACAATAGAATTTCCTTTCAAAAACTATACATCAACCGGATGCGGGTCAGATCTTGTGTCGAGATTATTCCGGTGAGTCCGCGTACATTTTATTTAATAAGACTCGCCCTCCCCGGGTAACTTATACATGGAAAACCTCATTTTTTTTACCCGTTTTAAAACCATATAATACATTTTGTTTCCTCTCTTTTGAACCTTTTGTTACCAAATCATAGTATTCCGTATGAAACATGTTTCATGCATTTTATGTTAATATTTGCAGCAGAAAACCGAATATGTTATTTACGATAATTTTGGGCTTGATCAGTCCCTTTGTTTCTTTCTGGTAGATATTTATCAGTCTATGTGTACCTCAGATCATTTATGATAGTTTTGGGCTGAATCAGTCAATATGTTTCCTTCTGGCAGAGTATTGTAAACCTCACACCAGTTTCACAGTGTTTGAGTCTTGATTATAACTTACATTTGTCTTCAAAACTAAGTCTGAAAATATGTCCACCCAACTGCCTCGTGAACATTTTTATTGATTGTGAATACATCTATCAATTGCCAAAAGACTAGGATTGTGTAGAAACTAAAGATGCAATGCAAAATATATGCTTGAATTGATGACTTGATTTACTAAATAAAGAGAATACAAGAGTATTTATAATACAAAACAAAGATGAAACCTTAATATCCCCCTCAAACTTTATGAGCTAAATCATAGTCAACAGTCAACGGTCAACCTTTATTAATTAATATCCCCCCTCAAACTCACAATGCTAGATTTAGAGTTTGACATAAAAACTCCTAAATCAGACAGCAGACATCAACAACAAATAGCAATAGCAGACAGCAGACAGCAGACAGCAGACAGCAGACAGCAGACAGCAGACAGCAGACAGCAGACACCAGACAGCAAAAGGCAGACGGCAGGCGACAGACGGCAGACGGCAGACGGCAGACGGCAGACGGCAGACGGAAGACGGAAGACGGAAGATGGCAGACGTCAGACGTCAAACGTTAGACGGCAGACGTCAGACGGCAGACGTCAGACGGCAGACGTCAGACGCAGACGTCATAAAAAAGACGTCAGACTGCAGACGCAGACGACAGACGGCAGACGACAGACGGCTGACGGCAACAAGACGCAGACGGCAGACGGCAGACAACAGACGGCAGACGGCAGACGACAGACGGCAGACGGCAGACGGCAAACGGAAGACGGCAGACGGCAGACGGCAGACAACAGACAAAATCATAACCAAACATATTTGTAATCTGTAAAGCGAACATGTAACCAGACAACCAAACACATCTGCAATCTGTAAATCAAAAGTGTAACCAGGCAACAAAACACATCTGCAAAAGCATATATGTAACCATGCAACCAAAGAGATCTGCAATCTGTAAAGCAGAAGTGTAAACAGACATAATCATGCGAAACCAGGCAAAACCAAAACACATCTGCAAGCTATAAAGCAGAAGTGTAACCAGGCAACCAAAACACATCTGCAATCTGTTAAGCAGAAGTGTAAACAGACAAAATCATATGAAACCAGGCGAAACCAAACACATCTGCAATCTGTAAAGCAAATATGTAACCAGGCAGAACCATGCGAAACCAAAACATGATGTTAATGCTGGAGATGCTACACATAACTATTCAAGACATAGTCGGATTAGTTAAGACCATAACATCATCATTCCCAACACTAATGCCAATCCAATACCGATGCCAATGCCGATGCCGAAGTCAATGCAAATACCAAATGATGATGCAATCTCTGAAACCAACGATAACAAGTAGATATGAGGATATTCAAACAAACTGATGCAGACATATAGTTCAGACAATAGATTCTGACAGACAGATGCAGATTCAGACAGATGCATAGCACAGAATCAGACAAATACGAAGATGAACGATAGGAGATGCAGGCAGTTGCAGAACACAGATGCACACAAATACAAAGGATGATCAGGCAAAACTGAGCAGAAGCAGAACTGGATGTAACCAACAGGAAACCAGAACCATTCAATACCAATACCAATATATGTACAACATCAAACAACAAACATTAAACGGGATCCCTCCTGATTGCCAACAGTTAGTTGACGACCGGAGGATGACAATATATATCGACTTAAACTTGGCTCTTAATACCATGTAGAAACAAAAGATGCAATGCAAAATATATGCTTGAATTGATGACTTGATTTATTAAACAAAGAGAATACAAAAGTATTTATAATACCAATAGTCCACAGTCCACTGTCCACAGTCAACAGTCAACAGTCAACAGTCAACAGTCAACAGTCAACAGTCAACAGTCAACAGTCAACAGTCAACAGTCAACAGTCAACAGTCAACAGTCAACAGTCAACAGTCAACCTTTATTAATTAACAGATTGCATATAAGTGTTGTCAACCTCACACCAGTTTCACAGTGTGAGTCCTGATTATAACTTATGTTTGACTTCAAAACTAAGTCTGAAAATTGGTCCGTCCAACTGCCTCCTGAACACTTTTACGAATACATCTAGCAAATTGCCAAAAGACCACGCTTGCATATAATGTTATAATTTTACTCATTTATTCAATTTTTAAAAGACATACACAATCACTAGAAACAACATATGGGTCAAAGATGGAGTTTGATTCAAGCATTATATATATATAGTTATAAAAATATTGATCAAAACTATACGTAATTGATAAAGCTTAAGTTTAAAACATTTACACATGCATTTTGTTTTGTTTTGAGTCATGCAAGACACAAAGATTAGATTGATTTGTCGTGGGAAGTTTACAGGTTGCTAACAAAATTGATTAGAGGTAACAAAACAAAATCAGTTTGCACTATCGTCTTATTTTTCTTGTTGTTTTCACGTGTGTTTTCTTTAAAGGTTTCAAAGATTTTTTGCCAAGAGATTGAAACTTCTAGACCAGGCAATAAGATGAAGTTGATGTTGGAAAATTTGGTTGGGAAAGTGATTTTTGACCAACTTTGAACACAATTATCTATATGTATGTGTCGTATATATAAGTAATAATTTGTAAGTTCGCGTTCTCCTTGAAGCGGACTTAACAATAAATCTTTACATGTCCAAAATGAAGTTGATGTGAATGAGATATCGTGTCTCAAAGTTAGGCATTCGGTACCATGCTTAAAGAGGAAAATTCGTTTCGATGTGGGATAGGTAAACTTGCGAGCACTCTATTATGTATAAATGGAGGCCATAATTCCATAAGTTTGACACACATCAAATCAAAAAGTATTATTGATTTCCAACATAGAACATATGGAGTACGCATCTGAAAAGATGAAATTCCATGCAGTTTTGTTAAGTCCGACAGTCTGTTTTGGCTTTGTACCTTGGGAAACATACAACGAATCTATTTTAAAGGAAGCGTGTCAAACGTGTCTCAACTCTTTAGTGCTAAGCATGTCAAACACGTGTCTCATACAGCGAAACTGTTTTAAGGAAAGCATGTCAAGCGTGTCTCAACTCTTTAGTGCTAAGCGTGTCAAACACGTGTCTCGACACTTAAGGGTTTTCTTGCTGGTGATCTAGTAAATCTTTTTGTTTTTTATTGTTTTATTTAATTAACGTTTATAAGAGTATGTTTGTATTTATTTTTTTGTTATATTGATTTTTAATAAAAGTGTAACTGTTTCCCTACAGTAACATAGTAACATGAACATCCACTCCTTTTGTTATATATAAAGCACTAGCTTCAAGGCCCGCCCGTTGGGCGGCGAGCTTTAAAATTTTGTTGAAAGAAACATTTACATTTAGATACTTGAACTAATAAGGATAACAAATATTGAATTAATATTATAAGTTCCAACGATTTTCAAAAAAATCCAATTTATCTCAGCAGCAACAGGATCACAAGCGGGTCAAATAATAACCTTGGATAAAAAAAACATATCAAATTTGTTGGGTGTTTGGAATTCGTCCAAAGTCTATCTTCAATGGATAGAACTTCTACCTCGTTTCTTTTCTCCACCTTCAAAATATGCAAAACTCACCTGCAAAGAGAGAAAATAACTCATTATTTCCAAAGATGTATCTTGCAGTAAGATGAATGCATCAATGGGTAACACGTATTTGGCTTATTGTGGCATACTTGAAAAGCAGTGGTTTTCAATGAGATGATTATAAAACTCACGTCACTGTAGATGTTCATCTTAAAGACTTGCCTCATAATTCACTAAACCTTCTTCACTCCAATGTTTGTTACAACATGCAAACTTAGGCTCGTCGCAGTGGCGCTTGAGCAAAAATACTTCTCATAACTCGCTAAATAATCAACGACCAAAGATACTTCTCAAAATTAGGCTTGGCGCAGTGGCGTTTGAGCACAAATGCTCATAACACTCCATCTGCAATCCCTATATATAACCAACAGAATAAAACCATGATAATGTCAGGCTATTGTTACTATTTTCTCAAATGATACGTTTTGCCCTTATAAACAATAGAAAACCAAGTAAGCAGACCTATACTAATCCCAATTTACAGATTTATCTAATACACCAAAATCATTAAAAACCTAATCCTTTTTTTCATTGAAAAATAACCCAGAATAGTGAAAACAACCCAAACCTGTAAACAGGGTCCAAAATTACATTGGTAAATTAAGCAACTTCCTTGACAAATTTAAGCTCCTCAAAAGAACTCATTGCATAGCCAATCCCTTTGGCATATCAAACAAACATAAGATATTAATAAAGTGTCTTAGTTTTCAAATTAGTAATAAGAGTCTCTAAATATGATTCTCGTTTCTTGTTTATTCACAAAATGAAAATGAGATTATGAACATATAAGTGCCTTTACATGCTACCTTACTGATCACCTTACGAAAGTGCATAATATAAGAAGTTAGGTGTGAAACAAATAGTAATTCAATGCATTTACATTTTCAATTTTGACAATATCACGTGATATGACTCCAGCTTCAAGTCCATCAAGTAGACCTTGAACATAATCATAGAAGTAGTCAGGATCAAGTAGACCATTAATGCACTTAGTGGTATGAATGTTGCATCAGAAACATGGCTTAAAGTCTGCAAGTAACAAACAAAAATCACAGTTACTAATTACAAAACCAATATTCTACATCCATGTCAATCATAAGAAACATGTTATTGTTAAGATGGTTCAAACACACTTTGAGTAAAAATATCTGCATACAAATCAACATACAAACATGTCCAAACACACATTTTGTTATAAAAATCAACACACAAAATCAGCACAAACAACTATAAAAAATCAACATATAAAGCTTGTGTCCAAACAACCATGTAATAATCTGTATTCAAGCATGTCCAAGCGCACTTTCTGCTGTAAAAATCAGCACAGAAATCTGCACAAAAATAAGCACAAACTACTGAAAAAATCAGCATACAAATCAGGCCATTCTAACAGCATAAAGTCGTGTCCAAACACACTTTCTGATGTGCACAAAAATAGGCACAAACTGCTGTGAAAATCAGCATACCAATCAGCTCTAAATATTAGCATAAACACGCTGTAAAGCTAATATAACTCATCACAAAGTAGCCTATGATGTGTCAGTGGTGCATAGTTGAATCATCGTTGCAAAGCATTACAAAAACTAAAACATCTTGACTCTCCCATTAACCAATCAACTCACTCCATCTTAAAATTAGATTATCTAAATCCATTAACCGACCCATACATTGAATTGGCACTATCTTTCAGTATGTTTGCCTTTCTAAGATGCTATTGGGTACTTTCTACTTGCATTATGTTTGCTTACAACCTAGTGCGAGTAAAAGTCAAAACCTACCAGAGATATTGACATATATGAATTAGCAATAGTTATGATATAATACTAATAAAAGCTACCCGAGTTGAATCAACAACCTTCTGAACAATTTCAGGGTCGTTGACGAAGTTGCAAATTATTCTATTTCAACTTGTCCCGATTTAGTCTAATTTTCTGACGAGACAATACTTCTTCACAATATGCGAAAGGATCAACCTCATCGGTTGTATTAGGTTATATTTGTTGAAGAGTATTTGTAACAAATTTCCTTTTCATCTCTGCGTCTATTGTCTTATTAAGAACTTCATGCCTTTTTTTCAAGATTAATCCCGAAACTCTCTTTTATTGCAAGAACTTCATGCCTTTTTTTCCTCTCTGCGTCTATTGTCTTATTAAACTCAATTTCAACCGCTCCTATATTATTTATCACAAAGTTACGACTGTGAGATATAGCAACGTCATTGGCAGCAACTAATATGTTCACTTCATAATCTTATCCAACATTTGTCTCATTAATGTCTTCACCTATTGATGTATCTGGTATATTGCCACCGTGTTAGGATCATAAAACAGGTCATAAACAACTAAGTGGGTTAGTAAACATCATAAAACATGTCAAAATTAAAATAGGCTACAATGTTAGTATTAGTTAATATGTCCCCAACTCCCCATACGATTGTTAGTGAACATTTACATGATGCGCTTTTAATTTTCATATCTTCAACTTCTATATAAAACTGAACAGTGATCATCCTAATGCTTTGAACAGTTTATCATTAGTAATACAATACCAGCGAAACAAATATAATATGTATGATATGGAAATATACGTAGCCAAACTGTGTCGTCTCTTTTGAACTGAGTTTTGTGGTGCCCATTTATGGTATCATGCATGGAAGTGTAAAACTTCTGATACGCTCTTTATAATCTGTAAACACAAAATCCATTTGTCACGCATTGCAAATGTGAAAAACGAAAGCATGGACTAAAATAAAAAAAAGGTGTTGTGCATGTTGGTGGTGCTTACCTTTTCTTCTATCGGTGATCACTAATTGAGGATGAGAACTCAGAAGATACATACTGATCAAAATACATGCTGCGGTATATAGAGTGCCAAAGTCCACCAGGACCACCAACACCTAAAATTGATAGTGTAATCTCTTTTGAGGTTCTGTTGCTAGTGTATGGCTGATACATGCCTTAACCGCATCACACAACTCCCACAAACTTGCCAGTTACAACTTTTTTGCCACTCGACACCATCTACATTGAAACGTGTGTATGTATATGTCAATACGTGTTTATGAAGGGATTGTTACCATGAAAGATGGATTGTAACTGGATATATATAAGTAGAATTTTTGAGATTAAAATTTTTCGTTTTAAATCCACCTGACTCGTTGTTTCAACATGTGCAACACCAATTAGATCCCAACTTCATATTTGTTGTCATAGCCGGTTTAAGAATAACAGTCTACTTTGATTTTATTACTAACAAACATGACATGAAACAAAAGATCATTAGATATTTCCTCAACAAAATCTCAAACTTAACATATTACAATAAATTCTATAAACTTCTCTCTTAGAGAAATTTCATCAAACACTCCGTACCTAATGTTTTTCACAAAAAATTCCAAATCAAAACCATACGAATTGCGGACCCAATTCAATCAATAAAAATTCTTGAGTTAAATTCAATGAGACCTAAAATGTAAAATTACCTCCATTAGATGATTCCTTGATACGTAATACTGTGATTGCTTCAAATAATAAAACATTTGTTTTCGTGTTAATGGATTTGGGGATAAATGATAATTTTTTAGGGCTAACAGATTGAATTAAGATTAATTTTTTTAGGGCCAACTGATTTGGGGAAATTTCTTGGGGAATATGAGCCGTAGGATGAAGTAAAATGCCAGGTGTCGGTTTTTAGGAGTTTTAGGAGTAGATCTAGTTGAAGGTAAGCTTGTTTTATATAAGGGAGGATTCTTATTATGAATGTTTTCTTTTTCTTTTGTTGTTACAGCTAATATACTTTCTTTTCTTGTTCAAGTATATGCGCATGTAATCTCTATTCCACTCATTCACACTTAACATGTAACCCCGTTAACTGTTTACCACATATATTGTGTCATCACGAAAAGAATAGTCATTATGGGGTGTTTTTTGATATGCATGGGCTCGAGCCCATGGTCCATTTAGATATTAGGGT
The DNA here is from genome assembly GCA_026074375.1 of Tanacetum coccineum. Lineage (NCBI taxonomy): Eukaryota > Viridiplantae > Streptophyta > Magnoliopsida > Asterales > Asteraceae > Tanacetum > Tanacetum coccineum. The sequence goes on from BQNB010057904.1 coordinate 11,482, forward strand.
TTTACCCTACTTTTGTCTTTTAAATACTCTTTTTACTTTTTAGTTTATAATAAATCAATCAAGTTAATCAATAAATGTCTAATCTTCTATTCTCTCTTCTTAATGAGCTCGCACACGCTATAGTGGTGCAAATCTGTCTATTCTTCTTGTCTCTTTTCTTAAGGAGCTCGCACACGCTAAAAGTAATGCCCTATCCCGATAAAACCCCTAACTGGGTCTTATCAATTGGTGCTTTCATTAAGAGTCCTCGTTGAGAGGGCTACTGAATTAGGGTTCCAATCTATTAAAAAAAAGTTACTGTTCATCAACACTATTCATCGAGTACTGTTCGTTGACAATATTCACCAGTATTATTCATCGGTACTATTCATCGGGACTATTCATCATTAATTTTTTTATTGTTCTTTCATTGCACTCATGGATGAATGGTTTGTTTGTGGCTTAAATATCATCATGATGTGGCCAAAGAGCTGGTGCGGCAACAAGCCGAGGCTTTTCAGCTTCAGTTGGACACATTGCGTACCGAGTTACAGGCAACTCGAGGTCTTCTTCAGAATCGGCCAGGAGGTGGCGAGCAGTCCCTACAGTCGATGCGTTTGGATGTTCTGAAGTTTTTAAGTGATGATCTAGATGGATGGATTCTTGCCATTACGGGGTACTTTTCATTGCTTAACACACCCGCTGATGAGTATTTGCAGATTGTGGAATTTATTTTGGAAGGCGCCGCGGCGGAGTGGTTTTGGTGGATGTCAAGGAATGGTTTGATCACCACTTGGGCTAGGTTTAAGGAAAGCGTGAAGAATCATTTTGGACCATCAAAGTATGAAGATATGCGGGGGGACGTTATCGAAGCTGTTGCAATTAGGTACAGTTAAGGATTATCAATGGGAATTTAAGAAACTCATGAATAGGGTTACAGATATACCAGACACCTTACTCATCTATTTCTATATCTCAAGACTCAAACTCAACCAACAACACGAGTTGTTGGTGTCGAGACCAACCTTGTTGGGTGATGCATTCTCCTTAGCCCGTATCATCGAGGCTCATTTTGAGGCAATTGCAAAGTAAGAGCAGAACATTAAAGAGAAAGCAGATACCAATCTATCATTGCCAATTGAAGAAGTTTCACCTGTGGTTAAAGGGCCCTTAAATGCTAGTTATGATACCCTTCTATCTTTGCGAAGTGAAGACCCTAATTTTAAGATCCAAGAAAAGGCAATTGAATATGTGAGAGCATTAAATGCTGCAATGCTTAAAGTAGTCTTTGCAGGGCCTGTTGATGAGGTTAGTAGCCTGATAGAAGATATTTTTGATATTGATGAGAGTAAAGTGGAAGGTATGAAGGTTCGTCACAAGTTTGCCGACTTTTTCGAAGATAAGGGAATTGTGGAAAAGGTACTTAGTGCAACAAAGTTACCAAAAGGCGGGAACTCTCATACGGCATAATTTCCATATCACCTTGTGGACAAGGTGAATTTTGAAGAGTGGGGATTTTTACGCCCTGGACAGCGGAAATTGGAAGAAGGAAAAGAGTGAAGTGTTATGTCCAAGGTAGCGGAAGGTGGAAAAGGAAAAAAGTTATTGGTCGCGGAAGTTGAAGGCGGTACGCGATGGGTTGGGATAACCATCATACTTATCTATTGTGTAGGATATGTGTTTAGGAATGTCTTTATTTTTATTTAGGAAAGTCAATCAAGAGTATTTTTCAAGACAACACCTTCTGGGAAATGTGGTTTTGAAGGAGTGAGGAATGATACGCCTGGGCCCGAGCCCATGGCCCATTTAGATATTATGGTTTTACACTACTTTTGTCTTATAAATACTCTTTATACTTTTTAGTTTATAATAAATCAATCAAGTTAATCAATAAATATTTAATCTTCTCTTCTCCCTTCTTAAGGAGATCGCACACACTATAGTGGTGCAAATCTATCTCTTCTTCTTCTCTATTTTCTTAAGGAGCTTGCACACGCTAAAAGTGGTGCCTTATCCCAATACAACCCCTAACTAGGTCGTATAATTTTTTTGTTGTTTAGTAACATGAGCACGTGCATACTATTTGAACACTCAAGATGTCTGTTTCACCTTCTGTGACATGGTCATAGAGTCATCAACTGAAACAACAAAACAAATATTATAGCCAGCAGAATCTTCAATCCTAAATACTCGAAGGTTGAAATGTTAATAGCTTTTATTTACACCAACAAAAAATGATGAAATTTTAAAAACCGGGTTTTTTGCTACCCTAAATTTTTAGTGGTGTTGTGTAGTACCTTGAACTTGTAAACTCTCTTATAATTAGGCCTTGAGTCACTCACATCATGTCACATGACTAACTATCGTTAGTTTTTTAACGAAAGAAAACGGGATCCATGTTTTTACCACTTGCTCATTCTCGAGATGAATAAGTTTTTGCTTTAAATTATGAAATGACATCACTATTTAACAAATACAAATCTTACCCAAAGACATGATATATAAAATAACATAGGATTAGCAATTGAATTATATACAATATAATGGTTTGAATGGTAGTCATAGTGGTTTGGCAAAGATCAGTAGGGTTAGTGACTCCACTTAAATAACACATGAGGGTGTCCATGCTTTTACAAAAACAATCTCAAACTAGCATTTTCTGCATCTGAACATGCTACCCTTTCAAGTTGAATGTTATCAAATGATACTGTTACTAGTTGATGGACACATTTAAGTTGGTCTGGCACCAACATGGACATAAAACAAAAACCAAACACCCCTAAACTAAAAAGATCAGCTAAAACACCCAAAAACCAAACACCTCAAAAATAAACTATAAACAAAAACCAAACATAATCTTAAGAAGTTCAACATCAAATGGGTCAAAAAGAAAATCTATGATTGTTCGAATGAAACGACTCACATTGATGTTCATATAATATGGGTCAAAGAATGACACATAATGCAATTTGAGTTCCAACATATCGCTAATGAGTCAAAATCCAATACCACAACACCTTATTTTCAGCAAACAAAAATAAAAAAAATCCGTATGTTCTTTAATAAATGAGATTGCATCTCGTATTCAAAACTAGAAAAGGCATATTCTTGGTAGCTATAGAAAAGTGGAAGATTATGATTTCATTATTGGAAAGTTGTTTCAAAATGATAAGCGGGAAAGTGTATTTAAAGACTCTAACCGCTTCTAACTGAATTACAAAACTATTTACAAAATCTACCCTACACTTTACAATTATTACAATATGAGTCCTTGTACTTCAATATCCTCCCCTCAAGTTGGAGAATCTGAAATTCCCAACTTGTCAGCAAGAAAAGAGTGCTGGACTTGACCCAAAGCCTTTGTCATGATGTCTGCAAGTTGTAAATGTGTAGGAATATAAGCCGTTTGCAAGAAACCATCTTGGACTTTGTCCCTTGTGAAATGAAAATAAATTTCCAAATGCTTGGTTCTATCATAAAAACAAGGATTGGAAGCTATTTGTTGAGCAGTCTTGTTGTCACAGAAGAGAGTAACCGGTAGCTTGACTTTAATATGTAAATCATGTTATAGATAACTCAACCAAAGTAGCTCACAAGTTGTAGCAGCCATAGCTCTATATTGTGCTTCAATGAAAGACCTACTAAAAGTTGGTTGCATTTTAGTCTTCCATGAGACAAGTGAATGACCAAGAAATATACAATAACCAATCAATGATCTTTTAGTCATAAGACAAGAAGCCCGCATATGTGAAGCCTGTGATTTGCTGATGTGGTTGTATAGGATAAAACAAAACTTTTGAAACTGCGCCTTTGAGATATCTAAGTAAATGCATTGCAGCTTGAAAATGAACGTCCTTAGGAGCTGAGAAAAATTGACTTAAGTGTTGTACTGCATAGGAAATGTTTGGTCTTGTCATAGTTAAGTAAAGAAGTCTACTCACCAGTTTTCTATAAGCACAATGGTGTTCCTTTATCCAAAGATAACTTCAATTAGTAGGCAAAGGGAAAGCTGACCATTAGTAAGACCAATATTAGATAACAAATCAACAATGTACTTCCTTTGGTTCAAATGAGTACCAGTTGAAGTGCAACATAGCTCAATTCCCAAGAAATACTTATCTATCCCCAAATCCTTTATTGTGAATTTCTTGTCAAGTGCTTGTTTCAAATGAACTATTCCAGCTTCTGAATCTCTAGTGATTAATACATCATCAACATAAACCAAAGCTGCAATAAAAGTGTCTTGCTTATGTTTAACAAACAAAGAATAGTCATGCTTAGACTAAACATATACTAGACCAACTAAAAAGTTAGTAAGCTTATGATTCCACTATCTTGAAGCTTGCTTAAGGCCATATAGGGATCAATTAAGCTTACAAACTTGCCTTGCAGCAGCCTTTTCATATCCTTAAGGAGGAAACATGTAAATTTCTTCATCAATGTACCCATGTAAGAAAGCATTGTTTACATCAAGCTAATGTAAGGGCCATTGTTTAGCTGTACCCAAGGCAAGTAATACCCTAACTATAGCTAATTTAGCAACTGGTGAAAAGGTGTGCTTGTAATTCAAACATTCCTTTTGGTTAAAACCTCTAACAACAAGTCTTGCCTTTTTCCTTTCTTCTGATCCATCAGGCTTAAATTTTGTTTTGAACATCCATTTTGAAGTGATTGGTATATGACCAGAAGGTAAAGAAGTTAAAGTCCATGCCAATTACTTTAACTTCTGTGTTTTTGCCTCACACCAACCATCATGTGTTTTTGCTTAATGAAAACTAGTTGGATGAGTTGGAGCAAAAGCATTTGCTAAGAAAGCAACATGACTATGAGGGATTCGCTTAAAATCAAAAGCACTAAACAAAGGATATTAGACTGTAGACACTGCATTAACTCTATAAGGAGTAACAAAATCCTTAAGCCAACTTGGCTTAGCAGACTATCTTTTTAACTTCCTTATTTGTGTGGGCCCATTATCAGTATGTACAGTTGCTAAAGGTATTTTGGTAGGTGCATTTGGATCTGGTGGATCATGTGTTGTAGGTTTAGGTGTAGTTCAAACTGATGGATTATGTGTTGTAAGAGTAGGTGTAGTTGAATCTGGTGGTAAAGGAGTATTTGGTAAAGGAGATAACTCGTCTTCAAAAGGTTCATCAACAAAAGTGGGCATACTAAACATACCAGTAGAATGGGTAGGATTAGTGTCCTTAAAGGGGAAACCTTGGTCATCAAACACAACATCCCTACTTATAAATACTTCCTTTGTTACCAAATTGTACAACATATACCCCTTTTAATTTTGTGGATACCCTATCAGAACACACTTAATCCCTCTATTATCAAATTTATCTTTATTAGGCCTTGTAACTTCTGCATAACTCAAACACCCAATAACTCTTAAGTGATAAAAAATTGGAGGTTTCTTGTGAAGTACTTCATAAGGAGATTTCCATTGTAGCTTTTTCATATGCATCTTGTTAATAAGGTAAGTACAATCCCCCCAAAACTAAATAGGTAAATTGGCATATAGTCTAATTAACCTTGCAGTATCTAACAAATGCTTATGTTTCCTCTCTACAACTCCATTTTGCTGTGGAGTGTATGCCATTGACTTTTGATGCAAAATCCCTTTAAGCTGGAATAATGCACTACACTCACTATTGAAAATCTTAGTTCCATTGCCAGATCTAATAAACTTAAGCTTAGCTTGAAAGTGAGTTTCTATGTAAGCCAAAAAAGAAGAAATAATTATAGGTATTTGACTCTTAGCATGAACCAAATAAGTCCATGTAGCCCTTGTATGATCATCCATAATAGTGAAAAAATAATGAGCCCTATTTAAAGCTAGTTTCTTATAGGAACCCCACAGATCCATATAAATCAACTCAAAAGCTATTGCAGACTTAAATTGACTCAAGTAAAAGGACAGTCTATGAATTTTAGACAACATACAACATTCACATGAGAAATTTGTCAAATCCAAAGTACTACAAACACAAATAGGAAAATGAAGTAACTTTGATACAAAACTATGGCCAATTCTGGCATGAAAAGTTTGTACATCAATGGATTGCTTGTAAACAGAGTTAGTATAAGCAGTTTTATTGAAACAATAAGTAGGGAAAGACTGTATGTGGGATCGTATGAATTCAGAGATATTTTCAGAGAATGTAGCTTTGTCAGTAGTTGGTTTGCAGATATACAAGCATCTTGAACCTTTACCAACAACCACAATCTCTTTGGAAGTACCATCTAGTAAATGAACAATGATTGGCTTTTTAAGGACTTTGGTTGAAATGAATAAGCTTTTGTTTGGTGTCATCTGATCAGAACAGTATCATTTACCTAATCTATCTTAATATCTATACTAGGATGAAAAAATAAGGAAAAAGAGGCAATGAAGAGACTCATTATACCTTCCTGAGAAGTACTTGCCTAAGTCCTGTCTTCCATAACGTTCTTTCCTTTGAAAATTTTCATCATTTCTTGACAAACTGCAGCTACCAACTTCTGATCAACTCTACCATTTTGACCATAAACAACTTCATTTTCTGTTCCCAAATCAAAAGGAGTATCCCAATGAAAATGCTCCTTAAAACCAGAATTGACATGAGCTGCAAGTTTACAATATTTTTGGCCTTTTTCCTTTTGTACCAATCTGGATAACCAATCTTTTCAAAGCATTGATCCACAGTATAACCCTCTTGATTACAATGAGTACAGACCCTTTTCACATCATTCCTAATGTCATTTATGACATTCTTACCATCTCTTTTACTATAATTTCCCCCTTTATTGTTCATGTTAGCAAAGAAAGCTATGGGTTCAAAAACATGATTAGTGACTTTCTTCTGTTGTAATGGGCCTTATTAACACTTTGCAATGGATCAATAGCCAATATTTGACTTCTCACAGATTTATATCCATTACTCAACTTCATCAAGAACTGAATAAGCTTTGAATTACTTTCCCTTTCAACAAACTTCTCAATAAAATAACAAGTACACTTCCTCATCTTGCCACAATAACAAGTAGATAATCCATTAAGATTTTGCAAATCATCCCAACACTTCTTTAGTTTATTAAAGAATGAAGCCATGGTAAGATTACCTTGAGTTATCTGACTTGGTTCCCTTTCCAACTGATAAATCAGAGGACCGTTACTTTTCCCTAATCTCTATGCAATTTCTTTCCACAATTCATAAGCAGATTATGCATAAAGAAAGACATCTAATAACTCGGCAACCATAGAATTGAGAATCCAACATGTGACCATGTAATCACATCTAATCCACCTTTCTTCACCCACATTATCAACACTAAGCCTACAATAAGAACCATCAATGAATCCTAATTTCAGTTTTGCCCCCAAAGCCATTTTAACATTTCTGCTCCAACCATGAAAATTACTACCATTAAATGGTATATTTGTTAACAGCATGGCTGGATGATCAGAACTAGCAATGTAAAGGGGGTCAGTAATAGTGTTAGCAAAATTTTAAGTATTTGTAACTGGTGGTTGAGGTTTAATCACCATTGATAACGTCAACAATTAAGAAAAAACACTTCAAACTTAAAATTTGATTGAATTAATGGTGTAAAAAAATTAATTGATCATCATAATCAATCAAGAACACAATCCAGATCAGAATAAATCAAGATCATTGAGATCGATTCATTATTATCAAGTTTTGAAGTGAAAATTTAGGAATTTTATAGAAAATTAAGGTTTATGATTGAGATCAAGGCTCTGATACCATATAGAAAAGTGAAAGATTATGATTTCATTACTCAAAAGTTGTTACAAAATGATATGCGGGAAAGAGTATTTAAAGGCTCTAACCACATCTAACTGAATTACAAAACTATTTACAAAATCCACCCTACACTTTACAATTATTACAATATGATTCCTTGTACTTCAATAGTAGTAGACTTTGTAGTTGGATTCTTAGTCTTGGACTTCTTTGGCTGATACTTTCCACCATCGTCGATAGGGCATGTTTTGTAGTTATGACCAAATACCATAATGGATGTCTCTTCCGTGGCGGGAAAGATTAGTCTTAGACTTCTTTAGCTCATACTTTCTTTTCATTCTTGCTTTCCCTGGTCGACCCGGCATTGCTTTTGGGAGAGGTGGAATTAGTTCACCAGGACCACTATTTGGCAAAAATTCTTCACCTTTAACAACTTGTCCTTCGAATAACAAGCGTGCTAGTAATAAAATGGGTCTTTTCCTCAAAGCTCCCAAGCCCCACAAGTGCATGTCCTATTGCCAAGATGGACACAATCTTGAGTTTTTCTAAAATAAACTTAAAATCCATCATCACCGTTCCATTTTATCTTCCTTTTGCATCCCGCTGAACAATTTTCATTCACTACATCTCTAATGTTTGGTCCACAATTAAGTCTCCATCTTTGTGCGAAACTAAGCTTCATAATCCTTCTTTTCATGATATACTCTCTAAGATCTTCATTCATAAAAATTATAGGCTTACTTCTCGCACGTATAAGCACAAAATTCCACGCTTCTGTGCTATTGTTATCCACTAAGTCACATTTTGAGTACCCCTTGAAACAAGCCCTACACCACTCCTTAATGTCCTTTTTCTCTAAGAATTTCTTTGCACCATTATAAATATTCTCAATCTCATATAACCTTTTCTGAAGTTGTGCCTCATTTGCACATTTAGCAATGGCATAGAAGGCCACTTTAAGTTGTTCACCATGAAAATCGGAATACCAATTTGCATATATGTGACGTGCACATAATCGATGCTCAGCTTTCAGAAAAATTGTTGCAACTACGTTTAATAATCCCCGAAGAATAAAAATTGTTTCAACTACAATTCCACTGTTACTAAATAAGGTCGCAAATAATAATAATATTGTATGGTTTTAACAGGCTATATAAACAATGTAAAATTAGGCTTTGTGACTATGGTGAAGTTACTTCAGTAATATTGCATGTTTATTGAAGTTCAGGTCGTTTCTCATTGTTTAATAACTAACTGACTTTTTTCTGACTAAAAATAATAAACCAGAAACATGTACATTTTGGTATGTTGTTTATATAGATGATTTGACAAGACTTAAACAAAGAGCATAAAAGTAACCAAGGAAAAAGACAAAAATAGTGCTGTTACCTTGGCAAAAGCATCGGCAAACCACCACAACAAATGTAGGAAACATTCACATTTGACACTAATTTTTGATGTTGCTGTTATGTAATTATATGAAGTATCAATTGAGACAAGGAAATACCATACTATAGTGTATAGTTTACAAAAGTGGATGTTTGGCTGGTTATTTAGATAACACCTATTAATTATGGTTTCAAACCAAGGATGGCAGAGCACACAATAGTCACCACATTGATTAGTCAACTTAACCTCATTGTCATAATTAAAACATACTACATATGACGAGAGACTATGTTAGAGAATACCTTTTACTTATCATACATAAATGTCCATTCATCTTCGTTTTAAGTTTTGATGTTAACTCTTAGACGTCTTAAAACCAATGTCCATGAAGATTCTGACTCAATCTCAACAATTTCCCACGCTACCGAAAACATTTGGTTGTTGGGTCTTTTCCAAGCACTGTTAAGAGCATACCCTTCACCATGTCTTTAAGAAAACAACCATCAAGTCCTAAATATTTTCTGCATCCACTTAGAAATCCGTGATGCACAGTCGCCAAGTAAACATACATCCTCTTGAAGAAGGGAGGAACCCCCTGACCAACTTACTCAACCTCAATGTCAATAGAACTCCCTGGATTTGTATCTACTAATGCTCTAGCATAGTCATTCAGTGTTTTATACTCATGTAGCACATCATTTTCTAGTCTCTTAATTACTATTGCATTAGCTCTCTTACATTGGCTTCTAGTTACTTCTAACTCTAACTGCGCTTTAATGGTGTCTTGAATGTAAGTGGGCTTAATATCAGGGTGAGCATAGATCATATCCATGGTGCTTTGATGGTGAAATCGTGAAAACCTTTGAACAGTTGTGCGTATTATTCAATGTTTTCACCAAGAAATATTTTTTGCCATTATGCTTTTCGTGTGCAGCATAAACCAACCATTTACAATGTTCATCAATACATATTACTGTCACATGCTGCCGAGCATTTTTCACAAACTCATAGTCACTTTTTTCTTGTACGACATACTTTAACAAAACTCTCTTAAACTGTGTATGATCATTGAATGATTGACCAATGAAAAAACTTATTGTTCGACAATTTTTTTTGTACCTAGGGAATCTCACAGGTGTCCTCCTTATTTATGTTGCTCCGTCCTTTAATATCACTTCATCTAAACTTTCAACATCGGAGTTGACAAGATAATCCCCTTCACTACCTTTAGAATTGTCGTTTTCTTCATTATAATGGTGTAATTCTTTTTCCGGGATGTTAGCAACATGTATTAATTTGTTTTGGTTCAACGCTTTATAGTGTTCTCTTATTGCATATATACCATCTGTCACCTCTGTATCTTGATTTGGACTAAGCGTCTCAACTACTTTGTCAAGTTCTGCTTCAAAATCTTCATCATGATCATCTTCTTCTGATGAAGTAGTTTCATCTTGCTCACTCTCTTCATTGTCATGAGTATAATATCTTGACCATGTACTTTGGTCAAAAATCATCTCGGTCGTGTAGTCATAATCAACCAACTTGTTGTTAATCCTTAACCATTCTTCACTATGCTCCACATATAACTTAACCACACCTTTTCTACTTGCACAAGAGAACAAGTCATATAAGCTAGCTTGATCATAGATAAGTTTCATACCATCTGTAAGTGTCTTGAGTGGTTTTTTATAGTAAACACCATTGACATCGCAATCTTTAAAACCTAAACTCGTCAACTCGATAGTGAATGACCACAAACATACCCTATTATTTTCTCTTTAAATACTAACGTAATCATAATCTCTATATTAGTCATTGGTCCCCTCACCAATACACCACCGTAATGTAGCTTAAATGTTACAATCGTAGCCTTCATCCTACAAAAAAGATCAATAAGTAACTGTTATTAACCATGGAAAGATTCAAAAGAAGACACTATGTCACTATTAAATCTATAACTGTTATTTGTTGGGTCACAAGCTGCTACCGCACCTCTGCAAAATGTAACAAATGTTGGAATGTATGGTAGTTGGATTAGCCGTACGCAACTAGAAATGTGTGAGCCTATTGGGGGCACACACGTTAAACACATAGAGAGCGTTTAAACTTCACGAGAGTTTCTAAATGTAAACCTTTGGACATCGAACAACTAAGACAAGAACTAGTGGTGTCCTAAATGGCAGCCGGCTATAGTAAAGGTTCTAGAGAGGGTCTTGGTTCATTGTACCTATGTGATAAGGAGTAGGAAGAGTGGGATAAGGCTTGAAGGTGTTATGATAAGGATTAAACTCAAGAGTTTTATTCTTATCATATTTAGGGCTTGGGGGCTATAAAAGACCACACCCCACCTCTTTAGTCGTCCCAAACAACACAAAAACACACCAAAAGCTGCTGTGGTCTCCTCTTAACTCGAAACAGCCGAAATCAATACCCTAATCAAGGCTATTTGATTTTCGATTCACCTTAAACCCTTTTGGTCATTTTCGGTTAACTATTTCAAGGTTATCTGAGTGTGGTTTGACCCCAAATCTGATCCAGGAGGTGTAGAACATTGGTTTACAGATTGTCAAGGCGTGACAATAGTTAGAAACAAGCTAGGGTTTATTTGGGTGAATTTCGGTGGTACTGTAGCACCGAATTCGGTGATTTCCCTAGGCAAGCATTCTGAATTTCGGTTCATTACACAAGGGTGGTTTTTGGCTCTAGATTCAGGTTGTGATTGGATACAATTGTTGTTTGGGATACACGTGAGGTAGGACTAGCATCCGGGCGCATTCGTTGGATGTGTTTGTGTGAGCACTCGTAGAGGTGACATCTTAGTCACTTTGTTTCATTGCATTTGCTGTTGACGTCAAGGGTTAGTTTTCTTGTTTACCTTTTTGTTTATTTATTGTGTGTGTTAATCATATTCACCTTACTTGATCCATATCCGCTGCGTACTCGTAGTGTTAATGGTTAACATGTTATCAAATCCCAACAGTGGCATCACGAGTCAACTCGTTTGGTGTTTTATGGGTTACACACATGATTAAACACGCTAAGGCTGCATGAATTCAAGTTTTATTTATTGTTTTATTAGAAAATTATGGCAATTATATGCAATACTTGCCATAAATAATGAATAAAAACCTAGAATCAACATAAATGTAACTTGATAAAAAGAGAATAGATTAAAATTAAAGGTTAATTAAGCTGTTATGTTATTCTATTCTTGTTTTATCTCGGCCTTAAGACTCACGCAATCATGCTATATGATGGATGTGGTGATATAGGCACTTTAGCAGAAAACCTAGTGAGAGTCTTTTGGCTCTTCGATTGGGGAAGACTCTTTTGAGAACTCAAGGCATTATGTGATTTACTGCTTTCAATATAAGAGTCTGTCTTCACTTCTACTCTAATTTTCTGTCTGTTTTAATTGCTTATATGTGATATGTCATGTGATGCTCAATATTTGCTAATAGATGTTAGGAATAAATCTTCATATGACTTAATACTGCCAACAGTACTAAAGAAGTTAGTACTGCCAGTACAAAGTTAGTACTGACTTGTTATGTGTTATTTGCGAAACGGGGGTTTTTGGACAAATTTAATACGGACATTAAACTATGAAATTTGATTTCTTGTGAACTTTTAGTTTTTATGTGCGCAATATGGGGTTGAATTGATCTTTAATCTCATCCCTCACCACTACATGCTTCGGGTTTGAGGGATTTATTGGATTTACTTGTGTCTTCGGCCGAAGTCAAGAAGTAAATATGGGTTTAGCAATTTGTAATTCCCACCATATTGGCAAAGCTATAAGAACTATTGCTATCAAAAGGGGTTTCTTAACATTTCAATAGATCATTAGTCAGTTGAAAGTACGGGCTCACCCATTGTTTGGACAAACCACAAGAGAACTTATATAGGCAGGTGGAAGTTAAGGTTCCCCAAAGAGTCAGGGTTTTTAATACGCTTCGCTTGACATGTTTCTCCGCTTCTTGTGCGTTCCAAAATGGAGCTAAAGAGAACATTTGACAAAATGATACCTATACCAAAAAGGTTAACAAAATGTTTTCTTAACTTTGTGCTACAAGTTGTTTTGCATGCTTCTTGTATACGATTTTGTCACATTTATGTGTATACCCTTATGTGAAATTTTAAGTCTATGCCAGCCAAAACTAGTTGGTTTGACCTCTCTGGTCAGACCTCAGGGCCTCTCCAACCCATGGCGAATTTTTTCATAGGTCAGATCTATGTCAATTTTCGCACGTTCTTTTTTGGTGGACTTAAATCGAGTTACCTGGTCAGACCTCGGACCCGAGGCATAAGATGAGACCAAATATGCTTTTGACATTACTATAAGAGTTACTAATGTCATTAGTCTCATAAAACTAAGAGTTGCATTCCATGCAATTAACGCTCGTCGCTTACCTCTTGCCCCACTTGTTTACACGTTGGTCAGACCTCCGGTAATAAGTGGGAGGTCAAGTTGGATCTTAGTCTTATTAGTAATTAATTGGGTAGTTAATTCTTTTAAGAATTTAATTATCGACAATACTAATATTTGAACTTTTTCTAATTGTAGATGACAACCTCGTCAGCTAACAATTCGGTCTTCAGGGGTTTCTTCGAGAAACAAAAACTGACTGGACCCAACTTTATTGATTGGTATCGACAACTTAGGATTGTACTATCAATTGAGGATAAGTTGAATTACCTAGAGCAGCCAATTCCTCCTGCTCCTGTAGCACCAGAGGGTCAGCTAGTTGCTCCTGAAATCACTGCAGCTCATACTGCATGGATTAAAGGATCAAAAGAGATTGCTGGACTCATGCTCATGACCATGGAACCAGAGATCCAACGAAATCTAGAAAACCTTCATGCTCATGAAATGCTAGAGGAGTTGAAAACTCTGTTTGCTCAGCAAGCAGAGCAGGAGCTTCTTCAGACTACGCGAGATTTTCACTCTTGCAAGCATGAAGAAGGGCAGTCTGTTAGCTCGTATGTTCTGAAAATGAAGGGCTATATAGACAATCTAGAGCGTTTGGGGCACCCCGTGTCACTTGGCCTTGCAGTAAGTCTCATTTTGATCGGTCTACATAAGGAATTTGATGGTTTTGTGCAGAATTACAATATGCACAGCATGGGGAAGACAGTTAATGAGTTGCATGCTATGCTAAAGCTCCATGAGCAAACTCTGCCTAAAAACAACGCTCCTGCTCTTCATGCTATTCGAGCAGGTAAAGTCCAGAAAGTAAACAAGCATAAAAAACCGCAACCCCAAATGGCTGCTAGGGGACAAAATCAAGGTAAGGGAAAGAATAAACTCGTTTATGCTCCCAAGCCCAAGATTCTACTTCCACCCAAGAGGAAAAATCCAGTCAGGGACTCCATCTGTCATGAGTGTGGTAAGACATGTCACCGGAAGAGAAACTGTCCTCAGTACTTAGCCGAGTTGCTGAAGAGAAAAAACACTGCATCAGGAGCTAGTGGTTCAGGTATCTTCACTATAGAACTCAATACTTTCCTTAATTGATCATGGATCTATGACATTGGTTATGGTACTCATATTTGTAATTGTGCGTATTCATTTTTTGTAATACATCGCAGGGTCTAAGGTAAGTAGGAAACTGAAGCGGGGGGCTCTAGCTTGTCGTGGGCAATGGTAACGTGAAGCTGTGGAAGCAATTGGCAACTTTGATTTATCTCTCCCTAGCGGATTAGTTATTGTTTTGAACAATTGTCATTATGCTCCTTCTATTACTAGAGGAGTAATTTCAGTTTCCCGTTTGTACGAAGATGGTTTTATTAACCGCTTCGTGAATAATACAATTCAAGTTTCTAGGAATAACATGGTTTATTTTAGTGCTATCCCAAGGGATGGTATTTTTGAAATTGATTTGTCTAATTCTTATGCAAATGAAAGTTCTATATATACTGTAAGCAACAAAAGAGCCAAGCTAGACTTGGACTCTGCTCTCTTGTGGCATTGTCGTCTTGGACACATTAGCAAGAAACGCATTGAGAAGTTGCAACATGACAGACTTCTCAATTCAACTGACCTTAGGGCTTTTGAAAAATGCGTCTCTTGTATGTCTGGAAAGATGGCAAGGAAACCTTACACACATCAAGTGGAAAGGGCTAAAGACTTACTTGGACTAATACACACTGATGTATGTGGCCCATTTAAGATCATGTCAAGACAAGGAGCAAGCTACTTCGTCACTTTCACTGACGACTTTAGTCGTTATGGTTATGTTTACTTGTTAAAGCATAAACATGAAGTGTTTGAAACTTTTAAAGTGTTTCAAAAGGAAGTAGAAAATCAACTCGGTAAGACCATAAAATCGCTACGTTCTGATCGTGGGGGCGAATATATGAGTCAAGAGTTTTTGGATCATCTAAAGGAACGCTGGATTATCGCCCATCGTACTCCTCCTTACACTCCACAACACAATGGTGTGTCGGAGAGGAGAAATAGAACCCTACTAGATATGGTTCGATCCATGATGAGTCAAACAACTCTTCCAAAGTCCTTTTGGGATTATGCTCTTGAGACTGCTGCACGCATTCTCAATATGGTTTCAACTAAGAAGGTTGAAAGACACCATACGAAGTATGGCATGGGCAAGCCCCTAAGTTGTCTTACTTAAAAGTCTGGGGCTGTGAGGCACTTGTTAAGCGAGATACTCTTACCAAGCCTGACAAGTTAGAACCCAGGTCTATTAAGTGTATGTGAAGAATTGATTAAAGTCAACTAGGATCTATAAGAACGAAAATAAAAAAGTTTGTATGTTGCACATCGGAATAAGAACAAAGACAATGTTATTAACAAGGTTTTACACTACAAGCCCCAATTCTATTTGATCATGATAGAACGTGTTACCTAACTATAACAGGGATCAAAGACACTTTGATCTTAGGGCTAAAACGATCTCAAGTGGTGAGATAGTTGGTGTTTTCCTACTACATGATTAAACACCTTAAAAACATACGCACGTCTATGAAAAAACACACATAAACAATGTCTAGAGATCTTTTTATATAGAGAGTCCATCTAGACTAACAAGGAAATCTAATTGTATTAGGAAACTAAATCTTTTCCTAATCTTTGATCTTTATCTTTTAAGGAAGTCTTCTAGGATTCTCCATATTTTGTAGAATTCAATAATGTCAAATTAGTCCTTTGTGTTTCATTATTTTTGTATCATCAAATCAATAAATCCCAACAATCTTCCCCTATTTGATGATGAAAAACAAACAGTAAACTGATTCCAAGATGATCCATAGTAGCTTAATCTTCATCAATCTTCATCTTCAAATCTGATCTTCCATGAATTAAACAATCTTCCCCTTAACTTAAGATTTCCTTTAAACTTGTTGATACTTCTTCAACACACTTAAGTCATCAACTCTTGTTCCATATCATGCCACCACACTTAATAAGTTGCAAATCATATCATATCAAACTCTGTAACATCTTCCCTTTTTTGTCATTATCCAATAGGGGACTGTGAACATATGCAACTTTGATTTTTTACAACTATAAACCATATATCAAACTTCTAATCCAAGCTTTACAATGTCTCAAATTACCCTTCATGACGCATAATAAGAATAATGAATTTAAGCAGTAGAAACTTAAACTAGCAGTAGTAATAATGACTTAGCAGTAGTAAATGAAAACCTTCCCCTCAAGTGGTGCATGTAACATATCCAAATGGTTAAACACTTTATCATATGCTTCCCCTGAAACCAATATATTAACCATCTCTTGAATCTCTTATTCTGTTGGCTCTTTGTAATGACTACTGATGGGGAAAACTCAATATTACAAACTTGATGCTGAAGTAGAATAACCCAAACTTGTGTCTTATGTCTTGTACTATCCACGTGACTCCAAACTCATACTGAATACTTCAACGTAATTCCTTAAAGTATAAGTAGACCTAAGTCTCTTGACATAATCCTCAACTATATGAGACACTGAGCACTACAATGTAACTCCTTTAAGTGATAGCAAATGTGCGCATTGAGCACCAAAAGTTTGTAGATCACACATTGCTAGATTTGACAAGTATTCATCAACATCGATTTTAAGCTCGAACAAGTTATCTTCAAAAGTCATCATCCATCCACCCCGACTTTTAAGATATGATAAGAACACGCACTTGTGAAATTCCACTTCAACTCCAAATAAGTGATAAAAAATTGTCTCTGTAACCAATTCTTGCGGTTAAATCCTAAAAAAATAGCCAACGATTAAAACAACATTAACATTAAACAATAGCAGTATTAAATAACTGTTTCAACTCTAACAGTAGTAACTTAATACTACTTTAAACCCTTAATAGTAGTAACAACGCTAACAGTAGTAACTTACTGTTTTACCTTAGCAGCATTAATACGAACCAACATCACTAATATATAAGCAGCATTAAAATCATATTGGCAGCATTAATCTTGCATTGAGCATCATAAAGTATACGAGCAGCATTAATCTTGCATTAAGTATATACTTTCAAAAACAATTCCATGAATAACATTGATAACTTTCCTTCCTGATCAAGTTCTGCTTCAACAATGAACTCCCCTAAATCTGCCATTAGCATGTGCTTATCTAAATCACGACACTCATTCAAACTATAAACCTCATCACATGCCTTATACCAAGTCTGCCTCTTGGCCCATTTAAACAAACTCAAAAATACATCAGCAGCAGTAACATTCATCATCTATTCTAAGTATCCTGCGTATGTCTTGAAGCGTCAGCAACTTTCACTTTTATCAGTCTAGGTGTGTAAATGCATCCTGCTGTTTCTTTACTGCTTTAAGCAAGAACACAGAAACCTTCAATCGCAATACCAACAAGAACCATATCGTATATCATGGAGCGAACCCCGCCACCCCAGCCGCCATAACCCACAACCCCCGACCCCACACACCCCAGCTTCAAACCCGCAACGCCCTCACCCCATCCCTGACCCAATAACAAGTCACTTCGAACCCCCACCCCTATACAGCCCAGGCCGCGCTAACCCCCCATAAAACGACACCGAACCAACACCAAAATGCTCACCCCATCAGCGCCCACCAACCACAGGGAGCCCAACCCCCGCCACTCCGACCGACGCCTCTCCCCGTCCAATACTCCTACCCGGCCACGCCAACTACTACCCCAAATCCCTCCCCCCACTAACTAACCGAATCCCACCAGCAATACCAACCGCCCCCCGCACCACTACCCCGCTCCACCCACCCCCCCAGAACCAGCCACCCCGCGAAATCCCCCATCCAGCCCACCGATCTCACCCCGCCCCCAACCCAAACCCATACAAGCACCCCCGGAACCACACCCACCCTACGCCCCACACCACCATTCTAACTAAGCCCGCCTCTTGCACCCACCCCCCGCAAGCCTCTTCGAAATCCTACCCCACCCCCACCCCCATGACCAGATCCTACGTCCTGCACATGACATCTTCAAGATTAACTTGCTCAATATACACTCCTTTGGATGCTAGGCCACCCCTATCAGACATGTTATTACGCATAAGGAAACCTGCTTCCATCTCTTTTAATCCATGATCAGAAAAATCAGAAACTTTCTATACACCTTATAATTACCATGACTTCAAATAATACTCGATAAACAAACCCTAAGTAATTAGGGTTTCAAGTCACGATCAAGTACCAATAAATAAACACCATGTTCGATCCCAAAAGTACATGTATGTAGCATATCACGCAATAAGGATCCTAAATACAACTGATGTCAGTGAAACCCTAACAATCAAACAGAAGATCAACAATCACCTCCAATGAAACAGTTTTAGATGAATCTCCAAAACTGGAAAATCTTTATTGTTGAACACACCTGCTTCCTTCTTTATGATGTCAAGAAAAACGAAAGCAATAACCTTGTTGTTTGACTGCTTCGAATCTCCTTTTTACCACAGCTGTGCAGAAAGTGACGAAAATAGAAACCAAAATCGAATTTTTTAGGTTTCTTTGAATACAAAATCTTCTTTCTTCGATTGTAAAACCTTGTATATCCTAGATCATGAGCCACTTGGCTCTGATACTAATTGTGAAGATCGTTTAGAACTCATTTAGGATCTATAATAACAAAGTTTGTTGATGCGCAACAGAATTTAAACAAAGACAATGTTATTAACAAGGTTTTACATTCATACAAGCCCCAATTCTATTTGATCATGATAGAACGTGTTACCTAACTATAACAAGGACCAAAGACACTTTGATCTTAGGGCTAAAACGATCTCAAGTGGTGAGATCGTTGGTGTTTTCCTACTACATGATTAAACACCTTAAAAACACACACACGTCTATGGAAAAACACACATAAACAATGTCTAGGGATCTCTTTATATAGAGAGTCCATCTAGACTTACAAGGAAATCTAATTGTATTAGGAAAATAATCTTTTCCTAATCTTTGATCTTTATCTTTTAAGGAAGTCTTCTAGGATCCTCCATCTTTTGTAGAATTCAATAATGTCGAATTAGTCCTTTGTGTTTCATTCTTTTTGTATCATTGTTTTTGTATCATCAAATCAATAAATCCCAACAGTGTTTCATAGGATACCCAAAGGAAACAATAGGTTATTCTTTCTACTACCCACCCGAGAACAAAGTACTTGTTGCTCGGAATGCTGAATTTCTAGAGAATAGTCTTATAACACAAGAAGCAAGTGGGAGTCTAGAAGATCTTGAAATTATTCAAGAAGAAGATACGCATCCTTCTATAGACACTAGTAGGTCTACAAGGACATGACGTCCCACAGATCGTATGTGTTTATACATCGATGCTGAGGAACATGAGTTAGGGGATCTCAGTGAACCTGCTAACTATAAAGCTGCATTGTTAGACCCTGAGTCTGATAAATGGCTTAATGCTATGAATGTGGAAATGCAATCCATGAAAGACAACGAAGTTTGGGTCTTAGTTGAACTTCCTCCTAATGGCAAAACCGTTGGTAGCAAGTGGCTCTTTAAGAAAAAGACCGACATGGATGGAGCTGTACACACCTATAAAGCTCGTCTTGTGGCGAAGGGCTATACTCAAACCCCAGGGATTGATTATGAGCTATTAGGATTCTTATAGCCATAGCCGCGTACTATGACTATGAGATTTGGCAAATGGATGTCAAAACTGCTTTCCTCAATGGATATCTCAATGAAGAGGTTTACATGGAGCAACCTGAAGGTTTTGTCAATCCAAAATATCCGAACCGAGTATGCAAGCTGAAGCGTTCCATTTATGGGCTTAAGCAAGCATCAAGGCAATGGAATAAACGATTTGATGATGAAATAAAGAAATTTGGTTTCACTCAAAATCGTGATGAGCCATGTGTATATCTAAAAGCTAGTGGGAGTAATGTCACTTTCCTAATCTTGTATGTCGACGACATATTGATCATGGGAAACAACATTCCAATGTTACAAGATGTAAAATCCTACATTGGAAGGTGTTTTACTATGCAAGATTTAGGTGAAGTTGCATATATTCTTAGAATCAAGATCTACAAAGATAGATCACGGTGATTAATTGGTTTGTGTCAAAGTGCTTATATCGAAAAAATCTTAAAGCGTTATCACATGGAGAATTCCAAAAGTAGAAGTATCCCCATGCAAGAAAAGCTTAGATAGAGTAAATAACAAGGTGCTTCGACACCTGATGAGTTAAAGCGCATGCAAAATGTTCCATATGCCTCGACTGTGGGTTCTATTATGTATGTTGTGAGATGTACTCGCCCTGATGTTGCGTTCGCTTAGAACATAACAAGCCGATTTCAACAGAATCCAAGTGATCTTCACTTGACTACTGTTAAGAACATTCTAAAGTATCTCAGGAATACTAAGGATATGTTTCTAGTTTATAGAGGTGATATAAAACGAGAGCTCAGGGTTTCTTGCTACACTGATGGTGGATATCTGACGGATGTTGATGACCTCAAGTCTCAGACTAGATATGTGTTCGTTTTAAATAGGCGTGATGTTGATTGGAAGAGTGAAAAGCAAAGCATTTTCGCTACCTCATCTATAGAAGCTGAGTATATTGCTGCCTATGATGCTTCTAAGAAAGTCGTGTGGGTTAGGAAATTCATTTCTGGGCTTGGTATTGTTCCCACAATTGAAGAACCCATAAATATGTATTGTGATAATACTAGAGCAATCATTATAGCTAATGAATCTGGAATCACTAAAGGTGCTAGACATTTTCGTGCCAAAGTTCACTACCTTCGTGAAGTTATTGAATTTGGTGACATAAAGTTAGAAAAGGTTTACACAGATGACAACTTAGCTGACCCGTTTACAAAAGCATTGGCTTTTCCAAAGCATTCAGAACATACTAAGAATATTGGAATGCTTACAGCTAGTAGTTTTATGCAAGTCTATGATGATTAGTTATTTTGATAATTAGGATTGTAAGACAATTTTATTTTCTAATGAATAAAAATACACGGTATTTGTTTTCAATCATATAACAATTGTTTATCCTATATTTTCATAATTAATCCTTGAATGGGTTATCATTCTAAATATGTCCATTGTCGGTTAACAATACGGGAGTATTGTTACATAAGGCAAATATGAGTGTTTGATATATTCTTTGAATATATGGATGGTTCCTGCCAAACTCATATGTTACTCACAAGGGATGCGTATTGGACACCCCAACATTCGAATATTTAGTTTATGGATCCATTGTCATGAGTAAAATATTGAAAATGGTTAGTTAATTCATCCTTAGACTTGAGAATACAAACAAGTTCTGGTATGTGTGGATATCACTTTTTAATTCTAAGTCAAACGTTGTCCTGAAAATGGTAGTTATAAAGACTATTATTGGAAGTGATGAGAAGCAGCATTTACAACACTTGTATTCAACAAATAATTTGTTCCTCCACTTGATATGCAGTATGATACCATTGGCGCCTCTCCATAATTAATCAGATAATTGTTTGGCCGAACCCAAAGGGTAATGCAAGATGATTCTTGATTACATTTAGAATATCTGTATTAAGTTCTATAATGAGAATCTAAATGGTTAAACTATATGGAATGAGTAAGGATCCATATCCATGGTTTAACGGTATTTGAACAAAAGGATGATTATAGCAAGAGATACATAACCATGCTACTAAGAATGTTTATGAAACTTGATCTCAGACATTTCTAGTTTTAAAAACGAATGTGAGTGTTGCTAGACGTTTCTGTCGTTTGTATTTGAGCTGTTTGATACTCCAACTCCCAAGTGGGAGCTGTTAGAATGTATGGTAGTTGGATTAGCTGTATTCAACTAGAAATTGTGAGCCTATTGGGGGCACACACGTTAAACACATAGAGAGCGTTTAAACTTCACGAGAGTTTCTAAATGTAAACCTTTGGACAACGAACAACTAAGACAAGAACTAGTGGTGTCCTAAATGACAGTCGGCTATAGCGAAGGTTCTAGAGAGGGTCTTGGTTCATTGTACCTAGGTGATAAGGAGTAGGAAGAGTGAGATAAGGCTTAAAGGTGTTATGATAAGAACTAAACTCAAGAGTTTTATTCTTATCACATTTAGGGCCTGGGGGCTATAAAAAGACCACACCCCTACCTATTTAGTCATCCCAGATATCACAAAAACACACCAAAAGCTAATGTGATCTCCTCTTAACT
>BQNB010057905.1:0-38008 GCA_026074375.1 Tanacetum coccineum
TCATTTCTCACGGAGATCAATACAATTCTATCGTCTCACTCACTCCGAGTTAGTCGATATTGAAAAGGTGGCAGTCAGCTCCGACCACTAAAACCAAAAATGCACTATTGAGTCTAGAGCCTTGAGATCATCCAAAAGTCTCGTTAGGACACTTATCCATATTGAGCTTGTTTCTCACACATTGTGACAACAAGTAAAGATTTTAAGAGTCCTTCGCATTATCCTCGTGGTATTGCCAGAATATCCGAGAGATACAAAAGTACTCACAATGAAGATGGAAATCCTTCTAGAGCCAACATCAAACAAGCTCTTGGTAGGTGACATGTGAGATCCACTATGGATTAAACTTGTGACAAATGGAAAGCAACGATGGTGCGATTCTTTGTGAATCAAACTTGTTCCAGGTTGTGAATTGACGAATCATTTTGGAAAACCTCACGATGTGCTCAACAACTGATTTTCTAGCACATCGATTATGAACTTCTTTCAAAACAAATGAGTTTCTAATGAAATTTGATTTTATGCTATCAAACACTCTCGATGTCTCACAAAATACTTTCTCAAACGACACGTCGATTGATTTTCAAATCAAGTTTTCTCTTTAATCGGAAAGATAGTAACCAACCGATTCACTCTTATCGTGCTGTCTGCTTTGAGATGTTCCGATACAGAGAATAGGCAAGTATGGAGATTTTAATGGTTACATATCAGATGATCTGATACTTATACTGGAAATCCTGTCAAGGAGATTCTTCTTAAGATGAATCTACCTGATCACAGGTCGGTCCTCACGGATTCGGAGGTTAATCCAACCAGACTCGGGCGAATGACAAAGCCAAATTCGTCCACACACCTTATTGCTAGCTGTTTTATTACAGGATCAAGTTATGGTGGAAATAGAGATACCTCGTTCCAGTGGAGTCAATTCACAGCCCCATGCTCACACTTAATGTGTTTAATCAAAGACACCATGACAACCAAAAGACCTATAACACAGCTTCCGCTACTCTGATAAGTAATGTCATAATCAAGAAAAGTGTGAGCATGCCAGACCGAAAGTCACAACGTCACATGAAGGTAATGCTACCCAACAAGGATGATCAAGAGATTTAAGGTGGATGATGATCTCAAAGAAAAGCTCAACGATCGCACAAGCCTAAGGGAAAAATCTCAAAGTTCACTACATAATGTATAAGGACATCAAAGATTGAAGAATCAAAGACTTCAAGCTACAGACAGAAGGACAATGAAGTAGAATGTTATAATTCATAATGCATTTTCTAGGGTGACCTCCCTTAGGGGGAGATTGTTAGGATTATGAAAAAGACTCGGTCACCCCGTGTATAATCTAGAATAGCATAGCTCGTTGTCTAATTGTAAGCGTATGACTAATAGTATTGGGCCGGGCCTTTAGCCCAATTGTAAGCCCATACTTAAGCCCATTGGGGCATAAACACTCATGTATATAAACCCCTTCCTAGCCATGAGAAGGGGTTGGTTGTTCATTTTATCACAAAGCTTTCATTTGGTTTTTCTCTCACTAGAAATACTTCACTTTCTCTCTCTAGATAATTTGTCAACCCAATCATTCTTGCTTGTGTTATGATATCCAATATACTACAAGTATGGTAGACGTGTTAAAAATATGAAGGTTTTCGAGTGGATGTGAAGCACATATCTATTGAAGATAAGGTTCGTCATGGGGTGTTCGATGTTGATGAAGCCCTTGATAATGAGAACTCTAGGGAGAGTTCTTTCGAAGTTAAGTGGATTCATGTTGACGAAACCAAGGTGAATGTGGTTCGGGATTGGTCTTAACCTAATACATTGCATGAGGTTAGAAATAATAAATTGGCAGATGCGTTTTAAGAAGAAGATGAGTTATAGAGTATGTCGAGCCTTTGGACGGAGAGGCGGAACAAGTTACATATGTTGTTCAACGAACTTTGTGTTCGCCTAAGGTTAGTAACTCTTTACAAACAAATAAAATCTTTCAAACTAAATTCTTGGTTAAGAAAAAGATTTGTTGTATTATCCTTGATGGAGGGAGTTGCGAAAATTTAGTGTCTAAGGCTTTGGTTAAAGCTTTTAAGCTTCTAACCGAACACCATCCTAGTCCTAATCAGATTGGGTGGATCAAGAAAGGGTCGGCACTTAAAGTGACCGAGATTTGTAAGGTTCCCCTTGCTATTGGGAAGCATTACAATGACTTGGTTACTTGCGATGTTGTTGATATGGAGGCATGGCATGTATTGTTAGGAAGACCATGGCAACATGATGTGGACTCTACGCACCAAGGTAAATCAAATATGTATTTGTTTAAATGGAGCAGAAAAAATATTGCTATGTTACCTTTAGGTGTGGTCTCTCTTAAGATGAAATTAAAGAACAAGACTTTGGTAACTTTGGTGGCTTCACCAAAGGAGTTTCAAGCTAAAAGGAAGGAGATGGGAGTTTCTTATGCTTTAGTTGTGAAAGGCGTTGAAGATATCATGGAGAATACAATACCGGTGGTAATTAAACACTTACTAGCTGGATTTGGCAAGATTGGGATGGATGATGCATCAGACGCTTTGCCACCATTGAGGAATATTCAACACCAAATTGATTTGAGTAGAAAGACCACTTTATTGGTGTCCATTAGTAACGAGGTTTTGGATTTCGATTCAATTAAGGAGTTGTACAGAAATGATGAAGATTTTGGTAACATTTGGATGGAGCTCGAAACCAAGCAACATCGGGGAGAGTTTATTTTACTTGACGGTTATTTGTTTAAGGGTAATCGTTTGTGTATTCCTCAGACTTCCCTTAGGAGTTAATTGATTGAGGAGGTACATGCGGGAGGATTGAGTGCTCATTTAGGCCGAGATAAGACCATTGCGAGTGTAGAAAGTCGATTTTATTGACCTCAATTAAAAAGGGATGTTGGAGCTTTTGTGAAAAGATGTGTCGTGTGTCAAAAATGAAAGGATAAAGCACAAATACATGTCTTTATATGCCATTGCCCGTACCTGAGAGTCCTTGGGTTGACATTTCGATAGATTTTGTGCTTGGGCTTCCTCGCACTCAATGGGGAGTCAATTCTGTGTTTGTTGTTGTAGACAGGTTTTCTAAGATGGCACATGTCATTCCCTGTAAGAAGACTTCAGATGCGGCACATATTGCAAGGTTGTTCTTATAAAAGGTGGTTTGTTTACATGTAGTTCCAAAGTCCATTACTTCGGATCGGGATAGTAAGTTTCTTGCTCATTTTTGGTAGACACTTTAGAGACGATTGGGTACATCTTTGAGTTTTAGTAGTACCGCTCATCCTCAAATGGATGGTCAAGCTGAAGTAGTTAATCGCTGATTGTTAGTTTTAACACACGTAAAAATATATATATAATATAATATCTTAAAAGAGTAATTAAGAAGATTACCAAGTTACCCTTGATAAAATTCACTCTCAAAAATATATATATTATAATATAAAATACGTATATCAAACCGGGTAAGTATGATCACCCGGGTCGTTTTCCCCAATGACTAGTGCAATTGAAACCACGTTTTAAGTTCGGATCCTGATTTGAATAAGCAAGTTGATGATTTGTTAATCTAGAAAAAATTATACTAAAGAGAGAAAATGATAAGACACTTAATAAAAATAAAAGCCTTAATTTTTACTTTTTAATTAAAGTCTATTAAAACTAATTAAATTTAAACCTATTTACTATTAAAAAACTATTAAACTTAACTAAGGATAATGGTGCAAATACCTAACAAACTAAACGGAGGACTATCTGAAAAGCAATTAAAATCGAAAAGTTACACTTTTACCTAAGAATCTATCCGACAACAAACTAAGGACCCGAATTAAGGTGAAATTTTGAAAGTGCGTTAAAATGAAAAACTCAAAGAAGCAAAGTTGTAAAAGTATAATAGTTGGGAACAAAATTAATAAAAAACTTCTAGGATTGAAAAATCTAAATAAGCTTCATAAGAGCTTATTTCTAAACTGATTACGGAGTGAGGTTTTGAGCTTTTTTTCACTTAACAGCCATAAAATACTCAATTAAGCTTAAATCTAAAAGGAGAAGTGATCTAGAATGCTTATGATGTGCTTTAATCTAAAAATGCAAGAAACTAAGCTAGAGGAACTTTAATCTACTGGAAATTAAGCATGAAGACAGGCAAACTCTAGGAAAAAGCCAAGGAAACACAAAACTACAAATAAGCTAGAGAACTAAATAAGCTAACTAGTCTTCTGAAACTTTAAGGACTTATCAAATACTTATTATCATACAAATTAACACTTTTTGGGAAATTGAGTTTCGAATTGAGTTAATCCCTGGACCAACACCGGTAGCAAAGTCCCCCTATCGTTTGGCACCTTCTAAATTGGAGGAGTTGTCGGGACAACTCAAGGAACTCCAAGACAAAGGTTTCATTCGACCAAGTTCATCGCCTTGAGGAGCGTTGGTATTGTTCGTTAAGAAAAATGATGGTTCTTTTAGGATGTGCATTGATTATAGGGAATTGAACAAGTTGACAGTTAAGAATCATTATCCGCTTCCTAGAATTGATGATCTATTTGACCAACTGCAAGGGTTGCAGTTTTTCTCAAAGATAGATCTTAGGTCTAGATACCATTAGCTGAGAGTGCATGAAGATGACATTCCAAAGACTACATTTAGAACTCGTTATGGACATTTCGAGTTCATAGTAATGCCCTTTGGTCTGACTAACACACCAGCGCTATTCATGGATTTGATGAATAGAGTTTGTAGGCCTTATCTTGATAATTTTGTGATAGTATTTATAGACGATATCTTAATCTACTCTAAGATTTAGGAGGAGCATGTAGAACACTTAAGGTTAGTTTTAGAACTGCTCAAGAAGGAGAAACTGCACGCTAAATACCAGATAAAAACTAGCTTAAAACAAACTTAATAATCATGATTAAACAACTGAATAAGCCTTAATCTAAGATCTAAACTATTTAAACTAATATTTTTGGATTTTATGAGTTTTTATGACAGAAATTAATAACTAATGATCTATAACTATATAAGCAAAAACAGATTAGGACAAACAACTAATAAGCACTAGAAGAGATATTTAAACACTAATAAGCAAAGAGAATAAGCAAATAAGCAATATTAAGCATATAAGCAAAAACTAAGCAATTAAAACTGAAATTAGAGAAGAATGAAAAGAGAAACTTACTTAATCCTTTAGCTAAACAAAAGGGACCAATTAAGGCAGCTACAAGCTCCTTAGCTTATTAATAAGCTAAGGTATAAGTCCTTGGGATCTCTTCCAAGGTAAGATCCCCTTCCAAAAGCTCAAATTCAATAAGATCCATATAAGATTAAACTGATTTAAGGTTTAGATAAGATTAAAACTGAATTCAAACAGCTCAATTTCAGCTTATAGACTGAAAGAGCTTATTATGAGCTTATTAGCTTATTGAGACAAATTGGCTTAAAATGAGAGCTTAGAAAACGAGATTTAGAATACTAAAAACTGAATTTCATTAATTGAAAACTGAATTACATTACTAGAAAAGGAGATTACAAAAACATTTAAGTAAAATTACGAAATTAAGCTAAAATTTACTAAAAAGAAAGATAAAAAGAAGACTAAAAACTAGATGGTGTGTGTGTGAGAAGTGAGGCCTTTTTATAGTGCCAAGCTGAAGCTTCTAGGCCCTTTTTCCTTGCTACCCAATCCTTCAATCTCTGCCATTCATTTCCCAATCATTTGAGCTTCAATCGTGGCCGTTTGATCAAGATGTGCACACCTGAGGATTGCCAGCGTGTCATTCCCTTGATGTGACGTTTGTGCTAGTTTTGTGAGAGAGTTTAGCACAAAACCCACATAATTTTGTGCTTTCACCATGGCTAACGTGGCTTTGAGCTTGAGCTAGGATAAGTATCCCCTTGATTAGACTAATTTGTCCTTGCATTTGTGCTTGAGCTTCCTTGAATTGACCAACACACCCTTTAATTTTGATTTGCCCCTTGTTTTACCATTGGGTGAAAACGGGGGAGACGATGAATAGTAAAAAGGGTTTCCCGCCTATTCTTCGACAGTTAAAACTGTTGATCTTTGGGAAGTATACACATTTGGCCCTTGTCTTTCTTTTCTCTCTTTCAAGTTATAAATAACTTTTGAGAAATGCAAGAATGGTCCTTGTGGATTGTTATGAGAAGAATTTGGTAAAGGACTTGGGCTTTGACTAGGGCTTGACATTTCTTGGCTTCGGCTTTGTACTCTTCTGATTCTCGTGCCCGGGCTTGCTTGATTTTGACTGTTTTCTTGCAATTTTTGACTTATCCGCACCTGCACACACAAAACACAAATACAAGCATATTTTTGCCATTTTTGGTCTGTTTTGGGTTTATTTGGGTTATTTTAGGTATAAATGGATATGTGTATTTTACACTTATCATGCTTAAAATCCAAAAATAAGCATTTCTCTTTAAGCATTTTAAGCATCACATTTTCTTTTAAATATTACCTTTCAAAACTTGTGATGTCATTCTTACTACGCATTATCTTTTATTGATAGAATGCCTCCTAAAAGGACGTCAACATCCGAAACACCAGCCATAACTTTGGATGCCATCCGGCGACTGATTGCTGGTTTTACTGCAGCCCTAAAAGCACAGACTGCTGCCATGGCAAGTGCTAGCAATCCCAATAGGAACACTAGACCTAGAGAAATTCCTATAGAAAAAAGGGGAAACTATAAAGAGTTCGTTAGCTGTCCATACCGTTTCACTTCAATGGTACGGTAAGTATTAGCGCTCATTCGCTTGGTTTGAGGGACCTGAATCAGTAATTTCTCGTAGCCCATTGGCCGAAGAAAACAAAGTGACATATGCTACCTGTACTTTTAACTGATGATGCACCTAATCATGTGGCATTCATACGCTCAAACCCTATTGAATAATCAAGCCAATCAAATCACTTAACCGGAATTGTGAAAGACTCTTAACCGATAATTATTGCCCTACAAAGCTGAAGTCAAGAAAAGGAAGACTAATTTAACAACATGGTTTGAAAGGAATGATTCTTAAGACTTACAGTAGGAGATTCTAAGAATTAGCCGTCTTATGCCTAAACATGGTACCAAATGCCGAGAAACTTATGGAAGTCTTCATCAATGGATTACCTAGAAGTATTGAAGGAAATGTTACTGCCTCGAAGCCTCAAACTTTGGAGGAAGCCATCAACATAACCCAGAGATTAATGGATCAGATAATAAAGCATGATTCTGTGCAAGAAGCTAATGATCGTAAATGAAAGCTTGAGGATAATGGAAACATCATCAACAACAACTACCATAATAACTATAAAAATAACAAACCGTAACAAAGGATCACCACCATAGCAAAACAAGAAGCAAGAACCAACAGGGACTTTATACTGCTACCAATGGGTATACTGGGAATCGTCCCTTGTGTGAAAGGTGAACCCTGCATCACATAGGTCCGTGACAAAGACAACTACCCCAATGATCGCAACAACAATAACCACTCCAACAATCACATTAACAAAAATAACTACCCAGATAACCGTAACAATAATAACCGCAACAATGATCACCATCAGCAGCAAAATGGAAGGCAGGAAATCTTCAAGGCTAATGGAAACCGTGGATATAATGGACCTCATCCCCTTTGTAGGAAGTGTACTCTGCATCACACAGGACCATGCACTGTCAGGTGTCAGAATTGCCACAAAGTAGGCCATCAGACTAGAAACTGTAGGAACTAAGAACTTTTGTTTCCAAACATCACTCTATCTCTCAACCAAATCTCGAGACATGTAACATAAGTATCAACTCTTTTTCATATGTAAAGTTCGTATGTAAAGTTATCCATGAAATAATAAAGTGATAATTCCGTTACATCTTGTTATCTGATGATATCAAAACTTGACATCATTTGTCAAATTCTACTAATTCTATTATGTTCAAACTTTAAATACTCTCCTCATAACTTTGCAACATAAATTTTCATCCTTAATTATATGGACGTCGGTACAATCAACATCTCAATATTATCTAATCATTCATGATCATATCATTTTCTACACCTTACCATTTCTATATCATGTTTTTATGCTTAGGTAAGACGATTTATGATCATCTTATTGAAATGAATTAGGTCACTTCTTCATTTAAATAAGGAAATTATAAACCTCCCAACTATGAATTTATAAATTCTCAGTTACAAAGAGTTGAACGCTTCTTTTTATAAGTGACAAATTATAAATAAGTAGGCTTAAGTATATAACATACGTACAAACAAGTTTCTTTTAATCCGTTTGTACAAACAAATTCCTTAATCATTATCATTATTACCTTCATTACCTTCATCATCTATTCATTTCAAAATCTGTATCTCACGTGATTAGAAACTCTCTTACAAATTCATAATCATTCCTTGACATTACTCATTCCATCATCTTCATATTCTAAAAAATTTCTGTTATATTCTGCAACATAATAACAAGGAAACACACAAGAATCCATACAATGTCAAATGATTTCAATACCACTAGGTATGAAAATTTTGTCAAAGACTTGTGATAGCATTCTTATTCGATGTTGACTTTTAAAGGTTAATGAATAGCGATTCTTTATGATCAGAGTAGCGCAGTAGAATCGTGGTGGGCCCATAACCTACAGGTTCCACAAATCAAAGTATTTCATCCACCCAGGTTTTATTAAGATCTGAAGAAATTCAATTGGCTGTCATCAAGAGGTGTAGTCTTGAAAATAAGTAGACTGTGAAAGGATGTAATAATAATTATGTGTACAACATAATATAAATGCATCACACACGTGGACCTTGTACCTTGATTAACTAACATGAAAAATTAAATTCATGCCTAGTACCTACATCTATATCACTATAACTTTCAATTAAATCTCGGGACGAGATTTCTAAGCCACTAGCAGTATAAGGGGTGGAGACTATAACAACCCAAGAATTTTCATCAACCTATTTTACTATGATCACAATTGTACAGGGAAATTTTTCGCTTTATTACATTACTGCATCTCAATATATAATGTAATTTGCATAACTAAAGTAGACAAGCTCACGCAACCTATCTATGGCCATTCTGTCTTCATATATGTCAAGCAAACATCACAATATGTCAAGTCAATATCATCATATCCTTATTACAAAGTACATTATTCCTATAATGTACCATTCGCAACGTTATATCAAAACGGGCTTTAAACCGTTATCGTATACCTCTAAACCCTAATTCCATGAAGGGTTAATATCTAAAGTTAATGTACAAGCTACTAAAGCATATATACAAGTAATATAACATCCCATTTGAAATATAAACTCCCTACAAGTCAAGTACAAGTTTTCAAAGCACAATGTACAAGTCATTAAGCATGACATCTAAAATAGCCGTTTTACCTCCGTTTTCATTCTAATTTCTTCACCATCACTTGTGTACAAGCTACTACACTCAATATACAATGTGTAAACCCTAATTATTCTATTCATAAGCTTTCATACACATTTTTACACTCAAAACCCTAATTCAAAACTCAGAAACCCTAACCCGAGCTAAATACTACACTATGACCCGTTTCTTCATTTTTATCCATTGTAAACCTAAACCAACACTCAAATAAGTTGTAATAACTTAAATTACAACATTCTCAATCATATTCCATCATCATTTCATCAATTTACTTCAGCTAGATGCAAATCGAATCCAAGAAACCCTAATTGTGCACTAATTGTAACTTTTGACCCGTTTACTCATTTTCGCCCATTTTAAACCCGAACCACCTATCAATTCTTGTTATTAATCCTTAATACAATCCTTACAAACATTAATCCATCATTATTGATCAAATGTACATGAATTACAAGCTAGAAAACTCAATCTGAACCCTAATGAACCCTAATTGAACCCATATACACCTTTTTCTCATTTTAACCCATTTTAAAGTTCTATATTGCAAACAAGCACCTCAATGACTAAGCTCCTTCATCTCTAAGCTGCTTACAAGCACCTCCTTTGAATCCTTGGACACTAAATGAGCCACATGACCTCCTTGTTGGCCATTTTCTAGCCGTGACACCCAAACACCCCTAAAAACCTTCCACCTTGCTTACCTAGCCTCCATAGCCCCTCATACTCATCATCTAGCTTCTCCTCATCACCCTCTAGCCCTTACACACGTCCCATATCAGATCATAAGCATACCTTGGCCTTTAAGGGTCATTTGACTATAAATAGGACCATAAACTCTTCATTTCTACTCATCCCCCACTTCCTCCTCTATAACCCATCATAGCAGCAATCCTTTGCTCAATATGAATTCTAATAGATCCTAAGAAGTCCCAAGAACAGAAGTGAAGCAAAAGAAACCAAGAAAAGAAGCCCGGGAGTCGTTATTCTAGGCGTACGAAGCTAAAAGTCCCGATTTCGACCCGTTTTCAAGCTATAAGCTCAAACCCAGGTTCTGGATGTTCTACTTCTGCTCCTACACTCTTATAATGTTCATATGATCCTAAATATACTCTTGTTAAAGTTTCATAACTCAATTCATGCTCATTTTCCATTTTGATCCAAAACCGTACACCCGAAACCCTAATTTTATGTTTTTCTTAAAACTAAATGTTATAATGGTTAAATATTGTTATAATCTATCCTAGCATGCTTAACTAATGTTAAAATAACCACTTTATTGATTAATGAAGGAATTTGAACTTAAAACCCGCGCGTTTACGTTTTGAAACCCTAATTTGACCCGTTTTGCTTCCTAGCTTAACGAATCGTTATTTTAAACTTTCATTATGATAAACCTTCATATTTTAGCTTATATTAATAAGTTATAACCTGTAAATGACTTTTAGAATGTTAAAATAAGCTTGCATGGCAATTCGGACTTGTTTTACAAAAGTATTCCATGCAAGGGGTATATATCGTAACTTTCAGAAACTTATAACTAAAAGGACTAAAAATGTCATTTTATCAAAGTTATAACTATAGGGGTCTATTATGTCACTTTTCAAAGTGCAAGGTTTACTTGGTATATCTTTTAAACTTGAAGGACCAAACTCGTAA
Organism: Tanacetum coccineum; assembly: GCA_026074375.1. Lineage (NCBI taxonomy): Eukaryota > Viridiplantae > Streptophyta > Magnoliopsida > Asterales > Asteraceae > Tanacetum > Tanacetum coccineum. The sequence goes on from BQNB010057905.1 coordinate 11,101, forward strand.
AAGTGCAAACTCCAAGGGTATATTTTGCCACTTTTCATTCTCAAGGGTCTAAAATGTAACATTTTGAAAAAGTATAAAAATGTATTCAAAACCTTACCAGACATAACTTTAATTAACGCTTGACGTGCTTAACATTTCCAGATATTGAATACAACACTTAAAACCGATTATATCATATCACAATACTAGGGAGCTTCATATTAAGAGGTTTCATCTTGGTATTACGTTCTGACTGAGTTGTTGGGTTTACAATTTAAAGTGCTTTAAGCTCCTCAAACGTTTTACTGAATGACTTATTGAAATTATGATGGCCCAAACGGTGATATAATAATTCCAAACTCTTCAATCAAATTCATAACTCTTAAAACTAAAGTTCTAGAGTACAATCTTCCTAAGACTCAACATATTTACTCAGGTTGCGTGACGTGGCTGTTTACTATCATTTGCTATATCAACCTTCCCTGTTAAGATTGTGATAAGGTCGTCAGCTTTCATTTTGGAATATTTATTACATCTACATATCAGGTGAGATTCATAGCCTCGCATTTTCAATCTTTTGAATGTTTTATAAACCCGCGAGGGGGATACATGCTTGTTACAAACTCTTTTACATACTCGTTTATCTTATAACAATGTGATTACTTTTCAAAGGCTTAATGAATTCATAACCCCATATTTCAATCTTTTGAATACTTTATAAACCTGTGATACCTGATATAAACCATGAATGCAAGTGTTTTATAAATGTATGCTACCTAGATATATTATTTCTTAAGTAGCTTCCAGTGCCATTATTTACATATCATGAATCATTAATGTAAATACATGTAATCTTATGATCAAACCAAGAACAAGAGTGAGATTTGGGTTGTGATGTTAGAGAGAGAATGGATGGAAAATGGATGAAGTTTATTAAGATGGAATGTAACAAATGGAACAACCAACCCCTCTCCAAGGCTAGGAGAGGGCTTATATACTACATGTTGTGGCCGGCCCATGGGTTCTAATGGGCTTCCCATGGACCTTGGGCCGGGCTAGTTTACTTAACTAACGTTACACATACTACGAGCTAAGACTTAATACAACTTGGAAGTGACCGATACTTTTTGTGTTTCCAACAATCTCCCCCTAAGGGAGGTCACTCCATTTTACAAAACTTTAAGCCTAGCATACTATGCTTTGTCTTTAGTCTTTAGCTCGTCCTTTTGGCATTCTCCTGTGAGTATGTTGTAGTGATCATTGATTTCTGGATTGAGCTTGTTCCTTGAACTTGTATTTGACATTGTGATCTTGAGCATCTTGAGATCATCAACCAAGCACAATCTCTTTACGCCATCTTGTAACTTTGCCATCTTGTGGACTTGCGACTTCTGGACCGACATGCTCATACCTTTCTTGATTTGTTGATTTGGAAAGCTTTAATGTTGCATCTTTCTTGAAATTCTTTAACTTTAACACTTCGTCACTTCGAGAAAGACGTTCGGTATCAGAGTGACGGAAACTTCTTTGAAATTCTTTGACTTTAATACTTTGTCACTTCAAGAAAGACGTACGGTATCAGAGTAGCGGAAGTCTTGAAACATGTACTTGAGCTTTCATGATGTCTTTTTGTCAGTCGGGTATGAGCATGTGGCTATAGATCTTGTGATTCAACTGGAATTAGGTACCTCCACCTCCATCTTTAAGTATCCTGCATTAAAACAGTTAGCAATAAAGCGGGGGGACGAATATGGCTTTGTCATTCGCCCGTGTGTAACACCCCCATTTTCGGGACAACGCAGCGGAACATATATGGGGTGCTACTTCATAGTTCATACACACAAGTTACAAACCGAGAATCAGGCCATTACTTGTGCTAACCAACAGGAACCCAACCAAAATTGGGGATCCGACTTTCCAAACTCTCATATTCGTCTGTTTTCAAATGCAGGTCATACAGATCGTCCTTTGGTATTTGGACTCAGGCTGTTCAAAACATATGATGGGGGATCGGTTACGGCTAAAGAAATTCATGAAAAAGTTCATCGGGACAGTTAGATTCTGGAATGATCACTTTGGTGGTATCATGGGTTATGGATATTATGTGATTGGTGACAGTGTGATCTTTAGGGTATACTATGTGGAAGGACTGGGACACAATCTGTTTTTTGTCGGGTAATTTTGCGATTCTGATATAGAAGTTGCATTCAGGAAGACATGATGAAGTCCTCCCCAATTTGCTTATTGTCCAAAGCCTCCAAGAACAAATCATGGTTGTGGCATCGTCGTTTGAACCACTTGAACTTCGGTACCATCAATGACCTTGCAAGAAAGGACTTAGTCAGAGGTTTACTAGATTGAAGTTTGAGAAAGATCACTTTGCTCCCATTCAACAGGAAGAGCAAAAAGCAATACCCACAAACCCAACATAGAAAACACCAACTTAGAAGTTCTAATACTCTCATATGGATCATATGGACCATGCTAGTGCAAATGAATTAATGGGAAGAAATACATCTTAGTCATCATTGATGATTACTCTCGGTTTACATGGGTTAAGTTTTTTAGATCGAAAGATGAAACCCTAGAGGTCGTCATCAAATTTCTGAAGCAAATACAAGTCAGTCTCAACAAAACTATTAGATACATCCGTACCGATAATGGTACAGAATTTGTCAATAAGGATTTGACTGAATATTATGAACGTGTCGGCATTTTTCACCAAAAGACAGTTCTAAGGACTCCACAGTAGGTAACACGCGTTGTCAGAAAGACGGACCGTACTCTGTTGAGGCTACTAGGACATAATGTTGATATTATCTAAGCCCATGATGTTTCTATGGGCAAGCTAATGCTACAGGCTTGTTACATCCAAAATACGATCTCTATTCACACTCGTCATATCGAAACCCCATATGAGCTGGTGCATGATAAGAAGCTCGATCTTACCTTTTTCAGAGTCTTTAGTACTCTTTGTTACCTTACAAATGACAGCGAAGATCTTGGAAAATTACAACCAACAATTGATATTGGAATATTCGTTGGTTATGCACCAAGCCAGAAAGGTTATAAAATCTACAACAAAAGAGCCCGATGAATCATGGAAACTATTCACGTTCAATTCGATGAGCTGACTGAGAAAATGGCTCCTGTGCAACTCAGTACAGGACCCGCTCCTACGTTTCTAACACCTGGACAGATAAGTTCAGGGATCGTACCAAATCCAGTTCCTACAGCACCTTATGTAACCCCCACAAATAAAGAACTAGAGATTTTATTCCAACTAATGTTCGATGAATAGCTCAAACCTCCTCGTGTTGAAAGACCGGTTTCTCCTACTTCAGCAGTTCCAGTTCAAGTCAATTCAACTGGTACACCTTCATCTACTACCATTGATCAAGATGCACTTTCTCCAAGTCATTCACCGTCATCTTCGGCATTACACTATCCAAGTATACATCAAGGCGTTGCAGCTGAATCTACTCTCATGGAAAGAAAATCCATTGCTCCTGTTGAAAATAATCCCTTTTATAAACAATTAGCTTCGGAACCTACTTCTGTAGCATCATCATCCATAAGGGATTTTAATTAAGCCAATCAACCTATATCAACAATACACTTCATCATCTCGGAAAATGGAGCAAGGATCACCCGCTTGATAACATTGGTAACCTATCTTGACCGGTATCCACCAGAAAACAACTTGCAACTGATGCCTTGTGGTGCTTGTATAACTCTGTACTGTCAAAAGTCAAACCAAAGAACTTCAAATCTGCAATAACTAAAGATTGCTGGTTTCAAGCTATGCAAGATGAGATTCACGAATTTGATCGACTTCAAGTATGGGAATTAGTACCTCAACCAACTTGTGTCAATTTAATAGCCTCAAGTGGATTTACAAAGTTAAACTTGATGAGTACGGTGATGTTCTAAAAAACAAGGCACGGTTGGTGGCCAAGGGATATCGACAAGAGGAGGGAATTGACTTCGAGGAATCCTTTGCACCAGTTGCACGCATCGAGGCTATAAGAATCTTCATCGCCAATGCCGCCAGTAAAAACATGACCATTTATCAATAGATGTCAAGACAGCATTTCTTAATGGTGAATTAAAGGAAGAAGTGTATGTTAGTCAACCAGAGGTTTCGTGATCAGAACATCCACAACATGTTTATCATTCAGAAAAGGCAATGTATGGTTTAAAGCAGGCTCCTCGGGCATGGTATGACACTATGTCATGGTTTATTCTGGACAACAAGTTTTCCAAGGGTGCAGTAGACCCGACTTTATTTACTCGGAAAACAGGCAAACATATTCTTCTTGTTTAAATTTATGTAGATGATATCATATTTGCCTTGTCCGACCCTAAAGCGTGTGACATTTTTTCCAATGAGATGAGTTCTAAATTCCAAATGTCAATGATAGGACAAATGTCGTTTTTCTTAAGATTACAAGTTTCTTAAAATCTCGGAGGCATTTTTATTAACCAATCAAAATTTTCTCTCAAAATCTTAAAGAAATTTGGGATGGATTCATGTAACCCAGTTGATACACCCATGGTGGATCGACTTAAACTGGATGAGGACCCCTTAGGGATTCCAGTTGACCAGACTCGATTTCGTAGTATGGTCGGCTCCCGATGTACCTCACTACCAGCAGACCCGACCTTAGTTTCGATTATCACATTGTGCTAGTCATGAGGCTTGCCTACCAAAAAGCACCTTGAAGCACTTAAACGGGTCTTTTGGTATCTTAAAGGAACCATTAATTGGGGTCTTTGGTATCCGAAAGACACCGCTATGGCACTAACGGCCTATGCAGATGCGACCGTGCAGGTTGTCAAAACACACGAAGAAGTACATCAGGAAGTGCTCAGTTCCTTGGAGATAAATTAGTCAGTTGGCCATCAAAGAAACAGAAGAGCATTGCAATCTTAACTACAGAGGCTGAATACATTGCCATGTCTGGATGCTGTGCTCAGATACTTTGGATGAGATCACAACTTACAGACTACGGCTTTGCCTTCAATAAGATTCCCCTGTATTGTGACAATCGCAGTGCCATTGCTCTCTGCTGCAATAATGTCCAGCACTCCCGGTCTAAGCACATTGACATACGACACCATTTTATACGAGAGCAAGTTGAGAAAGGCGTGGTTGAATTGTACTTCGTGACGACGGATTATCAGCTTGCGGACATTACACCAGGCAATACCGAGAGGAGCGGTTTCGAAATTCTACTCCCGCCTTCTTGGTATGAATTGTATGTCTCAGGATACCCTTAAACGTCTTCAGGAAGGAGAAGAGGAGTAAAGGATGGTTTTCATATATCCTATGTATATATGTACATACTTAAACACAAAAAGAAAATACAAAAATATAAAACCTACAAAAACCATAAAAATCAGAAAATAGAAAATACCAAAAATAGTTTTTCAAGACATGTCTTCCGTTTATCGATAACATTTACGGACCTAGAAATGTCATTCAATAATGACACGGGTCTTTAAATGAAGCTCGAACGGAAGTTCAAACTTTTCAAAACATGTCTTTATGGCTTGTAGTTATTTCAGACTGCAACCCGTTTTTCAAATTAAGGAAAGCATGTTGCCAAAAAGATGGTTGTTCCTGACAACAGGTGATTTAGTTCTCCCAGGCATGGATTACTTTATATCCATACAACTCCAACTTAATGTACGTTTCAGTGCATTATTTCTTGATATAGAAGAGAAGTCTTCTTTCTTTAACCAAATGATTTTTCGTCTATGATTCTTTAGAAAATTATTTGTGTTACCCACGGTGGAACAGTGTTGTTTGAAATTTCATCCTTATTTGGCTGTTTTATTTTGGAAATCGCAAGAAACATTTGTACAGGTATTCCATCAATGATGCTAGTCCTTCCCCTTCCTCCGGAAAGGGGTACATGTCCATAGCACATACTTTGTTGAGGCTAGAATAATCGACTTGCACCTTCCAGGCGCCATTTGCTAGCTTAACAAGCATTGCATTGGCGACCCATTCGGGGTTTTGGACCTTTCTGATTGTCCCTTCCTTCAGCCAATGAAACACCCTTTCTTTCAACGGTTGTCTTCCGTCTGATGTCATGGGCCGTCTCTTATGGACCACTGGCTCGGCCAAAGGGTATATCTTTAGTTGATGCTCCATGACGAATCATGGTACGACAGTTCCCTCTGACCTGGACTATGGGAATACATCTATGTTTTCTCGGAGTACGTCTGTTAACAACCATTTGCAATCGGATGTCAACGTGGTCCCCACCGTTATGTGCTGGTTCGTATGTTCTTGGCTGATAGTGAGTATTTCCTTTGTGTTTTCCTTGTCCTTTTTTTTGAGCAGCATCGGACCTTGGTTAGGCCCGTGGCCGGAGCTGCTTTTCGTTCTTAGTATTGCTTGTTCTCTTATCCTGGATATTTTCTCTTCACGTTGATGCCACTGCACCTCCTTCCATAAACCTTGCACCTTTTCTAGCTGTCTGCATTCCCACAGAGCTTCTCTACTTATCTCCATTGTCATGATTCCTTGGTTTGTTGGGAATTTGATCATAGAATGGATGGTAGAACCTACCACTCCTGGCTTCTCATTTCGGTCCTTCCTATTATGACGTTTTACGGCGAACGACACTTTACTATCGCAAACTCCATCATCATCGTTTTGTTCCTTTATGTCTCTCCCATAGTTACTCGAAGGTCTATTATCCCCAACGGGTGGTACGTTTCTCTTGAGAAACCTATCAGCGGAGATCTGCACCTTCTTAGCCTTGACCGGATGTTAACACTGAGGTTTCTGAAGCAATGTTCATACATGATTTCTAACGAACTTTTGCCGTCGACAAGAATCCTTCAGACCTGATGATCTTCAATCATTACTTCCAATATGATGGGTTCATCTGTCAGTCGATTCAGTGGGATCGCTGGGAAGGTGAGTTCATCTGTTAGACCGGACCTTTCTCCTTCAAAAGGCCTCATGTGATTTCTTCCTCCCCTTATCATATTTATGACTTTTACGTTGTTCCTTCCTTGACTCCTGTTCCTCTGGTTGTTCTGGCGGATATCCTTTACAAGATGGCCCAGCTTCCCCGAGGCCACAGCTTCTTCTATCTGCTTTTTTAACTGATATCAATCGTTGGTGTTGTGGCCTCTGTCCCTATGGTAATCACAAAATTTATTCAGGTTTTGTTTTTCAGGAGTTCCAATTAAAGGTGGTGGTTCTGGAAAGCTCACACTTTCCATGGCCAGGAGCTCTTTCAGAGTTTTAGTGAGTGGGGTGAAAGTATCTTTTCTTGGGTAAGGAGTGTATATCCCCATGTTTCTTCACCATGTTTCTTCGTGTTTCGCTCGGACCAACTCATGTTTTTGGCTTTCTCGGGTCCTCCGGGACATGTCGGGATGACAATTTCCTTTGTCACCACTAAGGAGGAGAAAGACATTTCCGCGGAACCGCAGATAACTTCTCCCAACTTCTCCTCTAATGAAAGCCCTGACTCTTTCGAACATTTCATCCACCGTCTTAGGTATTTTGTTAATGAGCTTTTTAGCGAGTTCCGGATGACCATGACCAGGCATAAAAGCTGAGATGCGTAAACTCCCTTTATGTGTGAACTTTCGAACTTGAACCGGTCCATAAAAGCTTGCAAACCTTCTTTTTGCCTTCTCTTGATGCCGTGAATCTCTGTAGGGTCTTTGGCATATCTCTTTTGTTGTGAAAATTCTTCCAAGAACTTTTGACTTAGTTCTTCAAAATTGTCCACACTCCTAGGGTCCAAATCATCAAACCAGTTTCGTGCCGCTCCACCTAGGGTTTGGCGAAACACTTTGCACCAGACGGGCATCAACCACTCTTCTTGCTCGGCCGTCGCCGAGAAGATACTTAAATGATCCTCCAGATCTTTGTTTTCCTCATATACCCTGATGTTCCTAGGGAGCTTTTCCCTTCGATGATATTTGAAGCGAGTGATTCTTTAGGTAAAAGAAGTGGCTTTAGGTCTTTTGTAGGGTAAATTTAGATCTTCATAGGTGTCTTCTAAACCTTCCTCGTATTCAGAGTTCGAGTTTGTTTCTTGGTGCCCAGACCTTTTCCCTCTGGACTTGGACCTTCCAACCTTCTCTCTGGTTCTGCTCCGGTCTTCCAACCTTCTTAGCCTTCTCAGGTGTGATGGTTCCTTGTTCTTGGAAGGAGTCCTTTGACTTTTGCTGGCAGAACGAGTTTGTCTGCTAGTGTCGAACGTTCCAGAAGATTCAAGGGAGAACCGATCGGAAAAACTCCTTGCTAACGACCTGGTCGAAGCTTCCTTATCAGAGTTGGAATAGGCGAGTCTTCTTGGCATAGCTTTTGTCTTGGCTTACAGGTTATGTTCTTTGATCATTGTTCTCAACACGTCAATGTTTTCTTTGATGAAAGCCGGAGAAGGGGAAAGGGTTTTCTGCGTTTATGAGACTGGTTCGGTGGGTCCCTCGTGGGTTTCCGTTCTAACGTCTCTGGCTTCCATTCCTAGAGTTTCCTCCTCCATAGGTTTCGATTCAACCATGCCTTCTTTAATTTTCTTCTTTAGGTAGATTGGGATGCCGGGTCCCACAGATAGCGCCAAATGTTGAGGTAAATTTACGTGGACTGCTTGAGCTTGGTAAAAGTGACCTTAGCCTTAATGAATATCTAGATCAGCTGGGTTCCTTAAGATCTTGATCCTTCGTCTCCTAGCTGAAAATAAGAAAGAACACCGTTAGCTCGCCCAGGGGTGTTAGTCCAGGACCAACTTTGGCGTAAGAGTAAGTATGAGGATATGAGATAAATGCGGAGAATAGAAAGTATGGTCCAGAGTAGGTGTTGTGTGTCCCGTCCTGGGGAAATGAGTTCTCCCTTTATACTATTTGGGATTCGCTACAAGACATAACCATGGGGCTCTCTCTCTTGGTACGATTTGTCGACTACGTATCATTCCAAGGACAGTGGTCCTTCTCAAGGACTGTACCTTCTTCAGACTGTCCTTTGATACCGCTGTGCTAGGATGAAGCTAATAACTCCAAACCTGATATGTCCTTCGACATACCAGCTTCTCCGGAGTTCTGGTGGTGACTCTGGACCTGACATGTCCTTCGATAAGTCAGCATCTCCAGAGTGTTTGCTTAGTTTAGCCCGTGTTAGTTTGGCAGGAGTATCTAAGCTATATTTCTCCTCCAGACGTTTCGAGGGAGACTATACCTCATCAGCTATGTTTATCCTGGCATCGTTAAGCAATTTTAAACGTTATGCTTATTGTATAGGCCCTAAATAAAACGAATATGAAACGATGTTTCTCGGTGTAATATGTAAAGTGGCTTTTAATATAATGAATTCCTTATGTTTCTATTTGAGTGTGTTCATGTTAGTGACTGTGTTAAAATTTGAATGTTGTCGTATGCTAAATGTGCTGTAGGTTCACAAATGTACAGGGGTCTGGATATAGTAAGAGTTGGAATGCTCTTTAAAACAAATTGCAAAAATGGAAAACTCAATTTAGGGTGATATGGTAATAAAAACAAGTTACCACTTTAAACCTAGTTGGTATATTTGATTGTAGATTTGATTTCGGTGAAAGATGAAGTGGGGACAAAACTTTTGGGAAGTTGAAAATTAAGTCTAGCTTTTTTGACATACACATTTTAAACATGGGTAAGAATTCAATGACCCAACTTGTGAAGTTTTATATCAGTGACAAAATGGTAGCCGATTTACTTAATGACCCAACTGCTTGTTTTACTAGACCAAATGGGTAAGTATTGGCTTAAACTTTTTTCTATCAGAATAGTATTGGCGAAGTCAAATATTATTCATTCATTAGTGTTCATTTGTTATGGCAATATCATGTACTATTGTTATCTTTGTAACAAAGAATATAAAATTTTCAGCATCCTCACATAAAAGAAGGATTTATATACTAAGCACAGAAAAGAATAAGTTTATTAATTATCATGATAAACACTTGACAATTCCTTGCCATAACTATTACTTTCTTATCCTACTACTGCATATGTTTGTATAAGGCTCTTAGTACCATGAAATGGTAGGGTGAAAAATGATAATTTATGAAATTCTAGTATTCAAAACTAGTCTATATCATGATCAGAGTATTTGACCATGCCTTCTTTTTATTAAGCGAGTCAAATATAATTCCATATATTTGATCATATTATTATCCTATAACCATCCTACCATATGATCTTTATACCTCTGGTAAGAAATCAGTTAATTAAACATTTCTTGGCCACTCTTTTAAGCTAGGTTGGGAGTTCAATTGACATGATAAACAAAAAACAGTTTGCTAGTGACCAAAAATAAAAGGCATAAGTTTTATGAAAATTGATAAAATATCAGTGAGATTAAATTGATCATATCATGATGATACTTAAAAAATTTCAATCCCTTTATTTGAGTGGCTTTGAAAGACGTTATCCAGAATTTCTTCCATGTGAAAAAGATAGTAGGTTAAGGAAGGTTTTAGCGGCGATTTACTAGGGTAACTTATAAAAGTTCTTACTATTATGAAATATATACTGATATATGCTAAAATAGTACCTGTATCGCTTGTTCTACCCAATCATCAATTTGGTAAACTCGTTACCATATTTCAATGATCTTCATCCCTCTAATGTCAAGATGTTCATGTCATATTTCTTACAACAAACATTATTAATTCAATCATTTTCACCCCTCTAATGTCGGGATGTTTGGGTCATTTTTATTACAACCAAAAGTGAACTTTATTATGAATCGATACACGATTACATTTATTTTATGTACATACTTGTTGGGAATTAAAGAGCTTCTACAAGATAATGTTGCTGAAGGACTTAATTCTGCTAGTATAATAGTTAGTACTGCTAGTTATAGTTAGTACTGTTAGTACAATGTTAGTACTGTCAGTATATAGTTAGTACTGTTAGTTAGTATATTAGTGCTGCTTATGAGATATGTATGAGATAAATTAGGAATAGATATGCATGATCTCTGCATAATCTCCTAACGCGTTTTGTAAGCCTATTAGGGTTTTCCTTAGTGTATAAAAGGAACCCTACGGCATAGTTAGACATATCTCTTTTTCATATACTTTCATAGTCGTCCAATTCATATAATAGTTAGAGTCTTTCATTGTAAGGCAAAACATATAGTTGTTTTGTGGTTTGTTCAATATATTAAAAGCTTTGTGAAAGCTCTGTGTTTATTGTTTGATTGTTTCTTCTAAGTATATAAAGATTAATTCCGCATAGTCTTTATATATACACCACAAGGTTTCTAATCTAGTTGTTTAGATTTATCTAAGCTAATAAAAGATCCATTCAATTGGAACCAACAAGTGGTATCAGAGCGGGTGTTCTGAAACCTTGATTTAGAAGAAACAAACTAGATCCATCTCTCTGTTCATTCCCTATATCAAAAACCATGGATCTAGAAAATACCCAAAACAATTCTCTTGCAAAACTGCCACTTCTCAAGCAAGGTGAATATGACACATGGAGACTCAGAATAGAGTCATATATTCAACTTCAAGATTATGCTCTCTGGGAGATCATAGAGGAAGGCAACTCTTTCAAGCCAGTAGCTCGAACCACTACAAACGAAGATGGTACATCTACTACAACAATACCTGGTGTTGTTACTGCTGAACAGAAGATCCTAAAGAAGAATGATCTTAAAGCCCGAAGCATCCTGATGATGACACTTCCAAGTGAGCATCTACTTACTTTCAATAAACACAAGGATGCCAAGTCTTTATTTGAAGCCATATAAGCAAGATTTGGTGGTAATGAAGCCACCAAGAAGACTCAAAAGACACTCTTAAAGCAGATTTATGAAACCTTCAATGCTTCTAGCTCAGAGTCACTTGACTCTATCTTTAACAGGCTTCAGAAAATCGTAAGCCAGTTAACTATCTTAGGTGAAATCATCACTTCAGAAGAACTTAACCTGAAATTCTTAAGAAGTCTTCCTACTGAATGGGGTATGCATGTTGTGGTCTGGAGGAACAAATCAGATCTGGGCTCAATAAGTTTTGATGATCTTTACAACAATTTTAAGATTGTTGAACCAGAAGTCAAAAGAAGTGTAATCTCTTGCTCAAACTCAGGCTCTCAAAATTTGGCCTTTCTATCAGGTCATAGCAGTACAAATGATGTTGATACTGCTAATGTTCATGTTAGTACTGGTAGTACTCCTGTTAGTACTGCTAGCACTAATAATAGTACTGCTTGTCTTAGTGATGCCATAGTATATGCTTATCTGGCCACTCAACCCAATGGGTCTCAAGTTGTTCATGAAGACCTAGAGCAAATCCATGAAGATGATCTTGATGAAATGGATTTAAAATGGCAATTGGCATTGCTAAGTATGAAAGCAAGAAAGTTTTATCAGAAAACTGGTAAAAAGATTATCATTAATGGAAGTGATATTGCTGGTTATGACAAGAAAAAGGTGGAATATGCCAATTGTCATAAGTTGGAACATTTTGCTAAAGAGTGCAGAAATCCTAGGAGTCAAGAGAACAAGAACAAAAGTCAAGATAGCTCAAGAAGAACAGTGAATGTGGAAGAATCTTCTTCCAAAGCTATGTTAGCTATAGATGGGAATGGATTTGATTGGAGCTACATGGCAGATGAGGAGGCTTCTACCAACTTTGCACTTATGGCTTTCTCTGAGGTATAAAATAACAAAACTTGCTCTAAAACTTGTCTTAAAAATTTTGAAGATCTTAAGTCTAAGTATGATAAGTTGAGAATAGAGCTTAATAAGTCTAAATCTGATTCAGATAGCTATAAAAAGGGTTTAGCTTCAGTAGAAGAACAACTGGTATTTTACAAGAAAAATGAAAGTATGCTTTGTGATCAGATTGTTGTTCTTAAAAGAGATGCCTCATTTAATGAATCATATATTAATGCTCTTAAGAAACAGGTAGAAAAAATTAAGAAAGAAAAAGAGGATAATCAGTTTAAAATTGACAACTTTGAAAATGCCTCTAAAAGTCTGGATCAATTGATTGGAAATCAAATATCTGATAACAATAAGAAGGGTCTAGGATATAATGTTATTCCCTCTCCACTTACAAGCTTGTTTGCACCTCCTAGTATTGATTTATCAAACTCAAGACTTGAGAAATTTAAACAGCCTGAATTTGAAGGATATGGTGTTAAGGTAAATAAGGGTGCTAGTGAAAATGTCTCTAAAGAAGTTAAGAAAACTTCAGATGCTCCAATAATTGAAGATTGGGTTTCTGATTGTGATGAAGATGAGACTGTTGTGTTAGAATCTCTTAATGTTCAAAAACCTAAGCATGCTGATCAACCTATGAAAGTTAGTCAAAACCCTAGGAACAACAGTACAAGCTGGAATACCCCAATGCCTAAAAAATCAGGAGTTGGATTTCAGTTTACACCAAAAGCTTGTTTTGTGTGTGGGAGTTTTAATCATCTAATTAAAGACTATGATTTTCATGATAAAAGGATGGTACAAAAACCTGTTTTGAACAATGTGAAAAAGGGAACTGGTCAAAGGGAAGTTAGACCAGTTTGGACTAATGCAATGAGGGTCAATCATCAAAAAATTTCTAATTCTAGAAGGAATTTTGCTCCAACAGCAGTTTTAACCAAGTCTGGCCTAGTACCATTTAGTACTGCTAGGCAAAGCTTTTCAAGAACTACAAGCAACATTTAGTACTCGCCAGAACCAATATAGACTGTTGGCAACGCCCAACCCTTTGTGAATGTTCCAAAATCTAGACCAAATGCTTTTTTAGAAGTCACATTCACCAAATCTAGGAGACCTTTATAACCAAAAAACAGAACTTAAAAAACAGAAATTTTAATAACAAAGTTATTACTGTCAAGGTAAAGTCTGTTATTATACTAAGGAAAAGGGTGACAAGTTGTTTTGTGGAACAAGGATTGATACGTTTTAATATCCAAAGCAGTGCTGGGTTTGGGAGATCTCTAAACTTAAGGTTCTAGATCATGTCTCTAAAAATAGTGGATCATACATTTGTAAGCAATTTGACTATGTTGATCCAACGGGCAGAGTCAAGTCAGTTATGGCTTAGGTCTCAAAGAGAAATTAATTCTCTTATAAGTATTATGCAAGATGTTATGGATTGTATTTCTTTATGTTTGGAACTAACATTTTGCAGGTTTAGAGCTTAAAGGTTATTTGATTAATAAAGATAGCTGATTTATAAATCTGGCGGAGTGAGGGAGATTATTGATGAACAATGAATAATCCTTTCCCGTGATGGTAGTTTACCACACAACAAATGTCATACAATCACCATGCTAACAGATAGAAAGAATTGGCTATTCCAGGGCAAACGAAAACTGGTAAAGAATTATCAAATCCGTTGATGGCTGGTAGTTTGCCAAAAACAAGTCTTCCACCTAAGCTATTGGAATGACTTAAGGTTAAATTTGGGAAGAAATGGGTCAAAATTAGTATTTTGGTTTGACTAACAGTTTGACTTCATACAAGGTTTATCATAAATATGATCCCATGAATTCTCCATGTCAATCTAAGTTCTTTCTAGTGTGTTTGTGATGAATAGAGGCATGTTGTTGTATGGTTATTGAAAAAAAAGTTAATACTGGTAGGCAAATTTTTAATACTGGTGGGTTCAAGATTAATACTGCTAGTTAAGAAACTGCCTTGGATTATGTTTTTCTTGATTTTGGACTAACATTTGCAGGATAAGCAAAATTGACTGTCTATTATCAAGTGAAGTATTGTTTGAGAGGAGGCTCATGATGTCTATTATGCACTCAAGTATTATTGGAAACATTTGTAACATCAGACAAAAAGTGTCAAACACATAGGAAAATCAAAAGAGGTCGGGACACTAAGATACCTCGGTCTGGTGGTCCCCCTAACAAAGGTTGGTGATGAGGTTTGTCCATATGAAGTTGGGTGACCAGAATGGGAAAGGCTGCCGGACTAAACTGGCTTCTAGCTTTAACACAGAAGCATGACAGAGGAACATAAACTAAACCCATTCATGGCAACACATAAATGAATCCGTCCTTTTGGATTTAGTTCAAGGTAGTTGGGTCCTAGGTGCCAAGTTACCATATTGGGGATGTAGATGCTCAAACTAGGTTTGAGGCTGCATCTAAAAGTCCAATGATTCACCTCTCTCAGGAGGTGACACACCTGGAATTAATGAGGGCAGCAAGAAACTTAATGAATTGACAGAATTATGTAGCAAACTATTTGATAGAGTCACCAGCTTGTAGAAAGATTTAAAACAGACTAAGAAGGTTCATGTTAAGGCTCTAACAAAGTTGGTGAAGAAAGGCAAATATTTGAAAGATCAGCTCAAGTCTACAACAAAGAGGAGAAAGGCAAAGGTGGTCATTTCAGATGAAGAAGAGGATTTGGTCTTAGAGGATCCTTCCAAACAGGGGAGGATGTCAAAATCTGGATTTGAAGATATGCTTAAGGCATTTAACAAAGAAGACCTTGATACTTTATGGAGCTTAGTTAAAGAAAAGTTTAGGTCTGCAGAACCTACTGAAGACATGGAACAAGCTCTATGGGTTGAATTGAAAAGACTTTATGAACCAGACAAGGAAGATGCACTATGGAAGTTACAAAGATATATGCATGATCCTTTGACTTAGAGATTATATGGATCATGTGCAGTACATTATGTATTTTCAACAAGAGGGCATTACATCTATATGTTTCCGAAAAAGGATTATCCTTTGACAACTGAAGTTATGATGTTGATGTTTGGCAGAAGACTGCAAGTGGAAGAAGATAGTGAGATGGCAAGAGACTTAATCAAGAAAATCTTCATAGAAGCCAACAAACCAAGAAGCTAAAGTGTTTGGAAGAATTCTCTCAGAGCCAACAGGATTTAATTCAAGAAACTTGATGATTTGGAGATAAATCACAAGTTTAGGGGAGGATTGTTAGGAATTAAAGGGATTCTACAAGTTCATACTACTGATGGACTTAAGTACTCGCGAACATGAAGATTAGACTGCTAAGTGAAGATTTGAAGAATATAAACTAAGTCATAGTACTAGCTAGTTGTAATAGTATAGTACTAGCTGTTATAGTATCAGTACTATCATACGAATTTTAGTACTGTCAGTGTAAATTAGTACTGTTAGTTAGTTTATTAGTACTGCTTATGTGATATGCATGAGTTATATTAGGAATAGATATGCATGATCACTTAACGCGTTTTGTAAGCCTATTAAGGTTTTTCCTTGGTGTATAAAAGGAACCCTTACGGCATAGTTAGAGACATACAGAGATAGGAATCCTAGATAGAAAAGTCATAGTTATTTAGGCAAAACATATAGTTGTTTTGTGAATCATTCAATATATTGAAAGTTTAGAGATAGTTCTTATGTTACTGTTACATTGTATCTTCTGGTGTATAAAGATTAGTTTTCGCATAATCTTTATATATTACTCAGGGTTTCTGTAGTATCCATGATATCATAACACAAGCAATAGATGATGGGTTGGCTAATTAGTCTTAGAGAGAGAAAGTGTCTTTCTAGAGAGAGAAAGTGCAAGTAAATCCATTAGCATGAAATGAAACAACCAACCCCTTCCCATGGGTGGGAAGGGGTATATATACAAGTGATTCTTTCTACCACGAGCAAATCAAAAACCAAAGATACACGGGGGTGACCGAGTCTTTTTTTATAAACTCTAACAATCACCCCCTAAGGGAGGTCACCCCAAAAATACATTCTGAATTCTAGCATCTACTTCATATGACCTGCTGTCGTAGCTGCGAAGTTTTGATTCTATCATTCTTTGATGACTTTGTACATTAATGTAGTGAACTTTGAGACTTGTACCTCTTATGCTTTGTGCGATCTTGAGACTTTATCCGTGAGATCATCTTTCATTTTAAACTCTTGATCATCCTTGTTAAGTAGCATTGCCTTCATGTGATTTTGTGACCTTCAGACCCGCATGCTCACACATTTCTTGATCATGATACTACTTCTCAGAGTTGCGGAAGCTGTGTTGTAGGTCATTCAGTTGTCATGATGTATTTACTTGGAAGCATTAAGTGTGAAGCATTGGGCTGTGAATGACTCCACTGGAACGGGGTGTCCTCCATCTCCAATTTTGCTTGATCTGTAATAAAACAGTAGCAATAAGCTTGCTGGAGAATATGGCTTTGTCATTTCGCCCGAGTCTGGTAGATTAACCTCCTGATCCGTGAGGACCGACCTGTGATCAGGTAGATTCATCTTAAGAAGAATCTACTTGACAGGATTTCCAGTATAAGTATTAGATCATCTGATGTGTAACCAATAGAATCTCCATACTTGCTTGTTCTCTGTATTGGAACGTCTCAAAGCAGACAGCACGATAAGAGTGAATCAGATAGTTACTATCCTAACCATTTAAAGATAAAAATTGATTGAAAATCGAATCGACCGTGTACTTGATAAAGAATTTTTGTGACACAACGATAGAGATTTTATAGCACAAAATCATAATATTTTATCAGAAATACATTTGTTTGAAGGATATACACATTCAATATGCTCGAAAATCATTTGTTGATCACAACGAATTCGAGATGATTTCCAAACCGACCGTCAATTCACATTCTGGAGAACAAGTTTGATTCTTAAGGAAATCGCACCATTGTTGCGTTCCATTGGTCACAGCTTAATCCATAAAGTGGATTTCACATGTCACACTAACCAAGCACTTGTTTGTGTTGGCTCTAGAAGGATTTCATCTTCATCATGAGCACTTTTTGTATCACTTGGATGTTCTAGGCAATACCACTAGGGATAATGCGAAGGACTCTTTAAAAATTCAATACTATGTTGTCACACGTGAGTGAGAAACCAGCACATTAAGGAAAAGTGTCCTAGCGAGACTTTGGATGATCTAAGGCTCGAGACTCAATAGTGCAATTTGTTTTAAGTAGGTCGAGCTGGAGCGGACTGCCACCTTTTCAATATCGACTAACTCGGAGTGAGAGAGACGATAGAATTGTATTGGAACTCCCGTGAGAATGAAACCAAGAATCCTATGAGGGAACTTGAGTAAAGCCTAGGTAGGGTTTGCAGTCGAATCACTGGGTCCATGATACTGTCGTCAAATGTCAGCAATCAACCTTGTGATTCTGACAGCATATGTATAGACCCGGTTTCTGCCTAATGTTTAATGAGGCCGCTTTCTTTTACACCTTATCTTAACATTTCTTTTTCATATCTTTAACCCCTTCAGTGCTTACAGAGACTTCATTACTAGAACTTATTTGTTGGGATTTATTCCCAGTACTGAGCTCATCTCAGTCCGCACTATTCCATTCTTTCTCCATAACTCCTTTTGTAATCATGATAGAGCCTAAGGACATCTACACTAACTAGTGATTGTCCCTGTTAGATCCCTAGGGTTGTCCCTGGGTAGATCCCTCTGGTTCTGGCGGGATCGTGGGAGCGAGTACCTAACCTTACCATCCTTATAACTCCTGATAAGTTGATTACAGGGTCGGTCTTAGGTATTTCCACGATAGCCATCATATACCATTCGCTCCCCCTTAATATGTGCATCGATATTCGAAAAGGTTTAGCACATATGGAGGAGCCTACACTTGAGTTTAAAAGATCACATTTTATATCAGATTTTCATAATTAAATCACATTTTCTCCCCCGAGCAAAAATTTCAAATCCGTTGAGATTTTGGGTCTCAATTGATTTAAGTTAGGAAAATTTGGGAGAAAGTGTGTCAGGTTTATATAATCCGAATATGAAACATATAGTTACTTAATATACAAGCCTAAGTTACAGTTTTAGTCACTACATAATAATGTACATATTACAACAACATATAAGATATACTACCCCTCATTCGGTTCTCTTCAGTAACCGGTAGTCGCCTTCTCGAATCCGTCCACCAACAAAGCTCTCCAGATTCCGGAAGATACGTCGTGTCTTTAGCCGTTTCTGGATAGCGAACATGAACTCCTTGCTTCTGACAACGTCTTTCTTCGTCCAAAATCTTGTATTCATCCCTGGATTTGTCCTGTTGACTCTGAACTCTTTGACTCGGTAGTCCAACGCTTCATCGATCTGTTGTAGAGTACCATCACTGAACTTGTGGATCTCATTGAACCTCATAATCATCTGCACCCCGTATCTGTCTCTGAATGTAACTGCCCTTGGAGAGTCTATGACTGTGTAGTCATGCTTGAACTCAAATCCGGTGGCATCCCATCGAGGTTTGGTGAGATTTAACTGCGTCTGGTAACTCTCAATCCCCAGCTGAAAGTCTTCTACGCGTTGTCGGATAACCAAGTTTCTTGTCCAGAGGTTGACCGCAGTAGTGAGAACCTTTTTGTCATCGGGAGAAAGATGGTTCAAGTGACCTTGAAGATTTAACAAGTACAGATCTTCAAAGTCACTAGGGTACATATATTTGAAATCCCTTTCCGCGATGACATATTCTTTGAGATCAGCTCGACGAATGATGATCTTCTTCATGTAATTGTACCCATACATTGAGAAGACTTCGATTCGAACGACACTTAAGATACGCATGTGAGTTCGGACGGCTCTGCGGTCTCCTTCAGAAGAGAATCTGTCAATGTAGAATCTAATGGCAATTGACATACTATGCTGGACAAGACGCAATGGATAAGACACTCTAAGCAAAACTTAATCTATGACAAGACCAAGTCCCAAAACGCAAGGATTTTGAAAAGTACAGATTCAAAACACAACAGATTCAAAAACGCAAGATATCAAAACGCAAGATATCAAAACGCAAGATATCAAAATGCAAGGTATCAAAACGCAACTAAGTAAAAATCAAAACGCAGGGATTATTATAATCTATAATGGTCAAAACGCAACCCCTCAAAATTTTTTGAAAAAGGGGCTTTACTGTTTTAATATAAAAAAAAATTCTTCGATGCAAAACGCAATGATTATTTCCAGAATCAATAGATTAAGCAAAACGCACCAAGTACCAATTTAAGAAAAATGCAACATGTTATAGTATCAAAACGCAATCTCATATCACAAATCAAAACGCAAGCAATAATTAATTATCAAATCACAACCAAGAACCTACTATCAAAACGCAACATGAACGCAAACTCAAAATGCAATCAATAATTAATTATCAAATCGCAACCAAGAACCTACTATCAAAACGCAACATGAACGCAAACTAAAAACGCAACCAAGAACCTTAAAGGGCAACCACTATTCGAAAATCATAAGGACACTAATGGAGGAGGCGGGGAATCAATTCAAGCATTAACAAGGCATCTAACACATAAGTAAATGTAAACCCAGTAATTAAAACACAATACCAAACACTAACCAGTGATTCGAAGAGGTAATCACACGAGGGTCTACAAAAACACACATTTTAATGATTTTCAGATCATGATGTTAAAGATAAAGAGTGAGATAGTAATTAACAACGTTGAGTGCATGTTACCTAAGCGAAGAAAGACACTAGAAATCACAGCTTAATCAAATCGCAATCTAGAGACTTGAGAGAGAATAGTTGAAAAGTTTGACTAGATATGTGGGTATTGACCAAGTCAAAACGCAACACCCATAATTATACATAGGTTACACCTTTCATCATTTGACATAATTGGTCCCTCTCTTTCTTATTTCTAATTATGTAAGGTAAATTACACAAATGGTCCCTCACTTTTCATATTTCTTTAACGTTTAGGGATACATAGCAACTAATGGATTGATTAACTTTGGGGAAATGACACAATTGGTCCTTCACATTTAATAAGCCTAGGATACAGTTAGCACATAGCAAATAAGATCCTAAACGAACATTCAATTGACATATTTGAACCATTTTGAGTCAACTCCAGTTTAACTCCCCCTTAATCCATAGCCTCGTTAGTTACCAAATCTTGTGTGTTGAAAAATGCCTGATAGATGTCATGAATTTGAAAAAAAACCACTCTCCCCCTCAATCAATGACCCGTTTTCTATTTAAAGAGCTGTAGTCATTGATTGAGTGTCAAATTAATGAAAATCCAAGTCCGATTGATTGTCAAAAACAACATTAAGCCACCACGTGAAATCCAAATAATTTTCTGAAGAATCATAGACGGAAAATTATAAGGATAAAAGAAGACTTCTCTTCTTAATCAAGAAATAATGCACTGAAGCGTACATTAGATCGAGGTTGCAAGGATATAAAGTAATCCATGCCCGGGAGAACTTAATCACCCGTTGTTAGGAACAGCCGTCTTTTTGGCGACGTGCTTTCCTCATTTTGAAAAGCGGGTTGCAGTCTGAAATAACTGCAAGCCATTAAGACATGTTTTGAAAGGTTTAAACTTCCGTTCGAGCTTCATTTAAAGACCCGTGTCATTATTGAATGACATTTCTAGGACCGTAAATGTTATCGATACACGGAAGACATGTCTTGAGGAAAAACTATTTTTGGTATTTTCTATTTTCTGATTTTTTATGGATTTTTTTAAGGGTTTATATTTTTTGTATTTTTCTTTTTGGGTTTAAGTATGTACATATATACATAGGATACTTGAAGCCAATCCGTTACTCATCCTGATCATCCTGAAGACTTTTGAGTGTCTCCGGCTTCATACACTTCATGCCAAGCCTTGGGAGAATGAATTCGAATCGTTCTCTGGGCAGCGCCTTAGTGAATATATCCGCCAGTTGATACTCTGTCCTCACGAAATACAACTCAACCACTCCTTTTTCCACTTGTTCTCTGATGAAATCCACTTCTACCCACGTGAAGGCAATCCTTCATCAGACTGTATCACACTGCCAGATATCCGAGCTCGGCGATATAAGAGAAGAAGTTTCTTCACGACAGGGCTGTTACAGTTGGAATTGAGAGCGACTCTTGAATTATATTGTTCTGCTGAGCTCTTCTTCTTGTGGAGTATGAAGGTTAGGAGAACTTGGGATGCTCTTTCGCTCACCTACTTTCCTCTTTCCTTCCCTGGCCCTCCGGTAGTGGTTTGAAGGTTCCATGTTAGGTTCCCTGAATAACCACAGGAGGGAGAGGACCCCTTGAGGTGGGTATGGAGCATACTGTTAAACGCTCTGCAAACCTTTGCAGTATCGCCATCCTCAGTGTCATCAAGACTGGTTTTAGCAGCAGGAACCCTTCATCAACGTATTTCATCCAACCAACTGCTTCAAACCCTTAACATTGTTCTCTTCTAGTCACTTTCCTGCCTTAGCACAGTTTGGAAATAGTGGTTGTGCCTCAGACATTCTGACACCTCAGAGCTTGCCGCTTCTCTTCTCCTTAGGTTTGGCCAGAGTAGGTTTAGACTTCTTGGCTTTGGTTTTAGAAATGGTTGGTTGCTCAGTTGCCTTTGGTTTTGCTTGTTTAGTAGGCTTGGCCGGCTTTGGTGGAGGAGGTTCTCAGATCACATTAATTCCTCACACTGCGATATACCGTTGATGCTTTGCCACTATTACCAGATAGGCATCAAGTATCTAGCTTCTCGAATGACATTATTGAGTGAGTTCACCGACGGTATTGTCAAATCCCAAAGACTTCGCGTTGCTTCCCTTAGCACTGAATTTGAGATGACCTAGTACAGGTTCCTCAGTAGGCAAATGTAATGGAGAGTCGGGTCTTGGGTGGAAGTTGTGCAGCCGTTGCAGATGAAATATGATCAACTTTGTGAACCTGATACTTGGGATTAGGATAAGAGTTGCTTTCTATCTGCCCTAGGAGTATGTTGATGGCAACTTCCTTTTGTCTCTGTGGAGTGTGGAAATGGATTGAGTAAATTCTTTCCACATCCCCTTCGACTAAGTCGAAAGTGAGTCCCCGATGACAATACCCAAGGATTTGTAGCACTGGGGCTCTTGGCCTTTCAAACCCAGAAGTCTTTCCCGTAAGGCACAGATTGATGATGGTTGCTAGTGCCCTCCACGGTTGGAACATGTCATTAGTGGTGACATTGGACAAGTGCATGACTTCCTTTGGATACCCCACTTATTGACAAATCACAAGAGTAAAACAGAGTTGGAAGGAGAAGAGAAGGCCTGGGGGGGGGAGGGGGGGGGGGGGACCGGTTTGATTGTCGACTGGTGTGATTTGAAGAGCATCTCTAAGTGTGTCTTGATTGAGATTGAACCATTGCTCGTCCAGTTGACACATAAAACTTCTAGCTTTATTGTCAAAACGAATAGTATCCAGAAATGCTGAATGAAGATCGCAGGTATTGTTGAATGACGTCTGTAAAAGCTCTGCAGAATTTGATTGCTTGAGAATGTCCACAGCAATCTTGAAAATTAGACTGCGTTGAGATTTTTCTTCATTCAGGTAGCAGTTGCTTTTCCCAATTGGCACCCATCGATTGCGTGGCACGATTTGTTCATCAGTACGGACGGGTGATGCCCTTGCGAGAGCTGTTCAGACATTAGCCATTGATTCTGCAAAGTTACAGTCATAGAAGAACGAGCATGCAGATAAGGGTTGTTAGATGAGAGCAAATGCACGGAAGTTAAGCATGTATGCACAATATCCAAGATAATGGACAATTGGATCATGCTGTAGAGTTAATCAGTGAGATTGGTCAACTCTTGAGTTAACGGATGTTAACTCATCAAAGAGAGAACAAGACACACCGAAATAACCACACGATTCAATGGCAATTTACAACCAATGCAGGACATGATGCAATGGATGAGAGACTCTAAGCAACACTTAATTTATACTGTAGATATCATCGGCCCAAAACGCAAGGATTTTGACATACACAGACTCAAAACGCAGGATATCAAAAACGCAGGCATTATCAAAACGCAACCTAGTAATGAATCAAACCGCAACAAGTCAAAACGCAACAAGGCAAAACGCAGTCATATTTAAAACACAGTCATATTCAAAACGCAGGCATCAAAACGCAGTCATTCTCAAAACGCAGTCATACTCAAAACGCAGTCTTAGTCAAAACGCAACTAGGTCAAAACGCAATCATCCTCAAAACGCAACAAAGTCAAAATGCAACACTCAAAACGCAATGACTATAATATTCAAAACACGTCAAAACGCAACCCTTTTAGAAAATTTTGAAATAGAGGGTTCTATATTTTAATATTAAAATGTCTTCAAATCAAAACGCAACGAGTTGCGTTTTGAACCTGTTTTGAATCATACAATCAAAACGCAACCATTTATTATATCATCAAAACGCAATCTTGAGTTTAGCCACCAAAACGCAACATGAATTTAGTCACTAAAAACGCAACTAAGAACTTCTTCTCAAAACGCAACCAAGACCATTTCTAACCTAAAACGCAACATCAATATACACTCAAAACGCAACATGAATTTTAGCCCTAAAAACGCAATCTAGAACTAAACTATCAAAACGCAATCTAGCAACATCAGTCAAAGCGCAACATGAATTTGGCCATAAAACGCAACATTAATTCAGCCCTAAAACCCTAAAGCGCAAGCACGAACTAACTGACAAAACGCAATCAAGAACAGTCAAAACGCAACATGAATTTGGCCCTAAACCCTAAAACGCAACATGAGTATTGCCACCAAAACGCAACCACGAATTTTTGTCAACTCGCAACCTAAACTTATTCTAAAATGGCAATCACTACTCGAAAATTATAGGAATAAATGTACGGGGGCTGGGTATCAATTAGGCAGTGGAAAATCATCTAGTAATTAAGAGAACGAAAACCAATAAATAAACACAAGTTGTGGTGGTTCTAACCCTTGATTCGATGAGGTGTTTACACGAGGATCTTAAGCAAAGAAATTCTATAGAAATCTCAGACCAATCAAAAAACGCAACGAGTAAAAGAAATGAGAGAGAATCAGCAATACAAGTTTGACTGGTTTGTAAATATTTGTACCCAGTCAAAAGTGCAACACCACCCCCCTTTTGTTCAACAACTTCCACTTTCCCACATTGGCATAAATGGTCCCTTTCTTCTTATTTCTTATAATGTAACAGATAAGTTGACACCCAAGTGGTCCCTCCTTTTCATATTTCTTTAACGTTTAGGGACACACATCAACTAATGGATTGAGTAACTCGGAAAGATACACAATTGGACCTTCACATTTAATGAACCTAGGATACACGTAGCAAATAGCACATATGACCCCAGAGACATGCATAAATATGACCAGGCGCGCGCGAGGGGTTGGAACCTTTTTTAAGTTAACACACTATTTAACAGTACTGGACCTCCCCCTTAAACCAAAAAAAAAAGGAACAAGAATAACCCCGTAAGATACCCGAAAAAACTTGAGAAAACCTCAGCCTGAAAGATGTCATACATTTGAGAGAACAAAACCACTCGCAACTCTCCCTCCCCCCTATCCCCCACCCAACAATGACACCGGGTTTACTATTTGTTTTATAAAATAGAAAAGAGCTGTAAACGATTGAGAGGAGTGAGGAGACAGCGACTTATCAGGTGAACTCGAAAGCGCAACCAAGTCCTGAATTACTTGATTTCAAAAGTCTGCTTAAAAACCGAAAAGAAACCACGAGAGATCCAAATAAAATACTGAAGAAATCAGAAGACATAAAATTAAGAGTATAGAAAGAAGACTATCTCTTCTTTCTTAAATACAAGAAATAAAGCACTGATGCGGTACATATATCAAAGAGGTTGCAATGATATAAAAGTAAACCTTGCCCGGAGAAACAAAAAAAAAAAAAAAAACGTAAACACCCCCGTCTGTTAGGAACAGGACCTCTTTTTGGCGACGAGCTGTTCCCTCAATTTGAAAAAGCGTTGCAAGCCTGAAAAACACAACTTGCAAGCAAAAAAGCCGAATTAAGACATGATTTGAAAAAAAAAAAAATAAATAAAAAAAAGTTTTAAAAAACTTCCGATTTTAAACTTCCGATCGAGCTTCATTT
The DNA here is from genome assembly GCA_026074375.1 of Tanacetum coccineum. NCBI lineage: Eukaryota > Viridiplantae > Streptophyta > Magnoliopsida > Asterales > Asteraceae > Tanacetum > Tanacetum coccineum. The sequence goes on from BQNB010057905.1 coordinate 36,982, forward strand.
AAAGACCCGTGTCATTATTGAACGACATTTCTAGGACCGTAAATGTTATCGATAAACGAAAGACATGTCTGAAGAAAAACTATTTTTGGAATTTTCTTTTTCTGATTTTTATGGATTTTGTATCATTTTATATTTTTGTATTTTTCTTTTTGGGTGTAAGAATGTACATATTTACAAAGGATACTTGAAGCCAATCCGTTACACATCCTGATCGTCCTGAAGACTTTTGAGTGTCTCTGGCTTCATACACTTCATGCCAAGCCTTGGGAGAATGAATTCGAATCGTTCTCTCGGCAGCGCCTTAGTGAATATATCCGCCAGCTGATACTCTGTCCTTACGAAGTACAACTCAACCACTCCTTTTTCCACTTGTTCTCTGATGAGAGACAGGTCGGACATCAGAATCATGCAAGTCATTATCTATCATCACATATGCATCATTTAGAACCATAGATGCATTATTCTGTACAACCGGTATTGCGTTGTCCTTTACATACTGATCATAAGAAGTCATATTACTATCACTCGTATAATCAGCATGTGAGTCAACAACGTGGTTTGGTCGTACATCGTCGTGCATCTCGTGTTCCTCATGTTGATCACCAACAGCATCTTGATAGTGATCATGAGCCTGTACCTCAGATAAGACGTCCGAATCATAAGACGGACCAGCTTCATCATAAACTGGATCTACGGATGATAGATTTGCCATGAATAAGGTTTGTTCCGTAGGAGCATCATCAACATCAGAATCATACGCCTCACATTCATCAGCTTGAAATACATTATCCACATTGAGAGCTAAGTCTTGAACAGGTTGCTCATCTACATCTTCATCAATGGCATTGTCCAGTCCACCAGCTAGGAACAATAACCGCTCTTCATCCAAGACTGCCCCATTCTCTTGGGCTTGCATCAGCAACTTCTTATCTTTGAAGTATTCAGAGTTCTGTGGACGCTTGGGTTGAGTGCAGTTCCTTGCTATGTGGCCTACTCTGTTGCAGTTGTAGCACTTAACCTGCCTAGC
>BQNB010057906.1:0-38006 GCA_026074375.1 Tanacetum coccineum
ATTACTAGACATGATTGATTGTTTGTGTTATGATAAACTTTGGATCGGTACAATGATTAGTGATTGTATGTTAAAAGTGATGATTGTTTGTTGATTTAGGTGATATGTTGTTTGTTTGTGATTTGGTTTGGTTTAATTAAATCTACGAAATGTATTACACAAGTCTCCGTCAGGAAATCTTAGACAAACCGCAGTGATGTGTCCTAGACAAAACGCAATCAAGAAATTTTTTTACCAGAAATTCTTTTCACCAAAACGCAATAATGGTCTTCAACTTGGGACAAAACGCAGTAAGTAGGAGATAAAATGCAGTGAAGTATCTTAGGCAAAACGCAGGAAAGTCTTGAGACAAAACGCAAGATGTCTTGAAGCAAAACGAAGTCCAAGCTTTAGACAAGACGCAACCAAATATTGAAATGGGCAGAGTTTCTCCTAGGCAAAAAGCAAGAAGGTCTTCAATTTAGCAAAACGCAGAAGCAAAACGCAGCACCAAATCGCAGAACCAAAACGCATAAGCAAAACGCAAGAGCAAAATGCAACACCTAATACGACAAAACACAGTACTGTTGTACTTTACCTAAACGACAAAACGCAGTGTACTTTTTCTGACAAAACGCAACCAAGAATATGCAAGTAAGGCAAAATGCAGTCAAGAAAAATACGAACTTTTTCACCTAAAATCACCCTTTTGAACATTTTTGCTTGGTTTCTTTTGCACAACTTGATCCTAGAAGGTTATAACAACAATAAAAACACTAACTTTAACACAACAAACATGAGAATCAAAGAGTGTCAAGAAAAAGACCATAAATCTTCAAAAACCAAACTTTTGATCTAAACTAACCAAGAAAATGCACACATAATCTATTTAATCATCCCTTGGGCTCTGATACCAATTGTAGTATATTGGATATCACAATACAAGCTTAGGAATGATAGTTGGCCGATTCTAGTGAGAGAAAGTGGGAAGTTCTAGAGAGAGAAAATCACTTAGTGTGTGTATATGATAAAATGAACATCCAACCCCTTCCCATGGCTAGAAAGGGGTATTTATACAAGTATTTTGGTGCCTCTAAGTGGGCCATAGAGTGGGCTAACAAGTGGGTAAAGACCCGACCCAACACCATAAGTCGTACGGTAACTAAACGATTAATATCAAGACTACGAGCTAACCTATGCTAGATATAACATGGGGTGACCGAGTCTTTTACATGGATTTTCATAATCCTAACATCTATAGTTCCTAAAATATAGGCATGCTGTTGGTTAATTGTTTTTTAGAGTGACGTTATTTTAGATCATCTTAATGTGTTTTGTGGACCTAATTTGATAATTTATATTAATTGCAGATTTATGGGGAGTGGGAGAAATTATGGCCGAGCTATTTACTCTCCGTCCACTTTTTCCAGGGTCAAGGTATATATCATGTCCTTGATATTAGGTTTTTGTCTATCTTCTTCAGTATTTTCTCATGCATATAGTGAGGATTAATTCTCTTTAATTCTGTAACATACAACTTTCGCATCTTCTATGCGGTCTTGGCGGCATTTGCAACTGAATGTGTTGTGCTATTCATTTATAGTAAAGCGGATGAAATATATAAGATTTACAGTGTGATAGGAAGCCTTACAGAATTCACACGGCGTGAAGGTCTTGAACGTGCTAGTAAAATCAGATATCAGTTTCCAGAGGTGAGTTCATGCTCTTGCCATCATAAAATTTTACAAACATCTATAAGTTTTCAGTTGCATGTCTAGATTGAAATCAAGTTATAGTCTAGAAAGATGAAATACATAATTCTTTTAGGATAAATCTTGTGTTTAATAGTTTGAAGGTTCTCTTTGGTATACATTTTCATGCCTATGTGATGGTAGATATGTGAGGTCTTGATTTCAGGATCAATAAGCAATAGAGTGTTTAGTCTAGAGAGAGAAAGATTAGAAAGTAGAGAGAGAAAGAGGGAGGAGGAGGATTAGAGAAAAGATCAAATGAGATTGATTAGAAGAGACACCTCACTAATGAGGAGTTGATGGGGTATTTATACCCATTTTACAAGTATGAGCAAGGTGCTCTTGTCTTTTAGACTTTGGCTATTTAGCCAGGTTTCGTGACTTATTTTAGTCACGAACCTTTCATCTAACCTATTACATAATATTATTTTTCTAATTATTACAAGACTCTTATCTCAATACGATCGTCACTTTTATTAATCCTAACAATCTTCCCCCAAGGGACGATCATTGAGATTTCTCTTTGATTGCATTAATGATCATCATTTTCTTATTCGTAACAATCTCCCCCTAAAGGATGATCATTAAGATCTCTCTTGTGACTTTGAACTTTGAACTTTAATGCTTGTTTGTCTTAAGTCTTGTTGTGTAATAGAGGTTTCGTTCCAATCATGCTCTAGTGATCTTGATCTTGATCTTTCCATTATCCTTTTTTCCTTTTCCTTTAAGATCTTTTCATATCATCATTCTTTACCGTGAATCCATCTTGATTTGTCTTTTAAAGCTTCTAACCAACATACTCATACTTTCTTGACAGCTTACAATCTTCCTCATGTAGAACTTTTGTCTTGATCAATAACTTGATGATTTGAGGAAGTTCTTTGATTTATCAGAGTTGCGGAAGTGTATCTTTGAACTTTGAGTATGAGATATGAAGGTATGAATTATGACGGTGTTCTTGCTTCTGAAAGGTAGAGATGTTGTTGATGTTGTTGTTCATAACTGTATCTTCCCGGTTGACTTCCCCCCAGTTCGTACCGCATGTCTACAAGTAGTTCAACTGCTTCCCCCCAAACATACAACCATTCGTAAGCACATACTTCACACACAACAACTCATAGAAGAAAGAAACTATAACCTCCAAATCAATTAAGTCCCGGATGTACACATTTCTTCCCCCTAATTGTTGCGCTCTATCGAAATATTCATCTAGAACACTTCTCTTCCCCCTGATTATATTGGATGACCATCAAACATAATCATAATCTTGTTACGCCTGAATATTCGATAGTGAAGTCATGTGTGAAGTACGGTCGAAGCATAAGAGTCAACTACTAACTTCAATTCCAACAATCTCCCCTTATCAAAATTGTGACATCATAAGTAACCTTGGTAATTCAACACTTCACTTGAATGAATCAAGGAAATGTTGTTTGTGTTTTTCGAAAACAAATTTCGGAAAAACACGATATCTACTAGATCACTTAGATTACTAGTTAACACTAATTGAATCATTAAACAATCATTTTCAAATTAGTGACCTACGTTCAGCGTTGGCTTGATGTTAGCACTGGTAGGATTTCCATTCATCATCGTGAATACTTTACTTAAGTATCACTATTGAATGTTCCGCGCAATGTCACAAAGACATGCAATGTCACATAGACATATAAGCAACTCTTGTACCTTTTGTATCATTGATGTTTAATACAAACGTACTTTTGTGTCCTATGTGAGATTTATGATTTGATCTCTTTTGGCTCTAGACTCAATAAGTGCTTTTTGGTTTTAGTGATCGGAGGCTGGAGCAGACTGCCACCTTTTCAATATCAACAATCTCGGAGTGAGATGTCAATAGATTATGCGTTTAATCTCCGTGACAATGAAACAAGAATTCTTTTGAGAGAATCTTGAGTGGCTGGGAAGGGTTGTGCATTGCATCACTGGGTCCATGATGTCTTTCTTCAATACCAAATATCATCTTTGTGATATTCGATAGATTATGTATTGACCCATTTTCTGCCTAAAGTTTGTGGAGGGCTTCTTTCTTTTCACCCTTTATCCATACATTTCTTTTTCATTCTTCAACCCCTTCAATGTTAAACCAACGCGTCCTCATTATCATCTTGTTGTGATTGTTCCGATGATAACTCATGCCTTAGTTAACATTATTCCCATTTTCATTCTACTCCATCATACCTAAGGACTTATATTCTATCTATGGAATGTCCCTGGGTAGATCCCTCCGGTTCTGGTTGGATCATGGGATAATACCTAACCTTACCACCTTATATCTTCTTTGATCATTGTGAGGTAGTTGGTTGATGGGTATTTAAGATCGAAACCATAAAACCATTTGAAAATCAATCAAAGTGTTTGATATAAATCAAAACATTTAACACTTTGAAAGTTTCACTTTTTGAGAAATACTCCCCCTACACATGTGCATTGATATTCAAAACTATTTTGCACATGGAGGAAAGAGTTGATTGCACTTTGAGTCTTTTAGATCACTTTATTATTCCACACACTTAAGCACTTATCTTTCTTGATCACATTTTAATCCAATTTTCTCCCCCTCAAAAATAGCATACCATATGATATTTTTGATATCAATGGATTAAAATAGCTATATGAGATTTTGAAAACTCATGGGAGAAAATGGATATAGCATGATTATGATTTGGAACCTTTTTGAATGTTCTAAACAAATTTGAAAAACTAGTTATGGCAAAAGAGTTTTTATCTAAAACGGATGGTCACTAAATCGCTAACAACGGTTTTCAAATACTCTCAAACGAATGCAACCCGAACGATGCTAACAACGATTTCGAGTGCCTTAGACCGGATGCAACTTAGATCGTTGACACGCTTGTCGATATTCTTGACAACAACTATTTTTGTCATGGAAAATTTTCTTTTGTTTATAAAACATTTTCCTTTATACTCCCCCTTAATAATATATCAAATGAGTGAACGAGGAAAGGAGTGTTGAACACACAATTTGAAAGATTTTGAAAAATCTTTTTGAATAACTCTTGAAAATTTATGTTCAAACTTTTGTATACCATTTTACTTGAGCTCAAGATTTGGAATATCTTAAATGAAATAGCTCAAGTCCGAGAAGTTGTAAGCTTCCCGTTGCGAGGATAAATATACAAAAATGTACACTTTCCTTTATTTGAAGAACGAGTCCTAAGCTGACATTTACTTAGAAGTCGCATGTCCCGAGCACACTTTATGAAAAGATTTTGATAAAAAATTACTCGAGACAAAGAAGATTTCTCTTCTTTTGAAGATAAAGCGCACTGAAACGTACACTTTTCTTTTATTTGAAAACCGGGTTGTTATCTAAAATTTAATAACAAGCTATTTTGATGAGCAAACTTTTGAAAGATTTTTGAAAATCTTTTTGAAAAAGTTGAATAATTTTTGCTCAAAATAAGAAGATTTCTCTTCTTTTTAAGGTAAAGCGCACTCAAACGTACATTTCCCTTTTATTTGAAGACCGGGTTGCAATCTGACATTTGATTACAAACCATTGACATCGAATTTAGATAGCAACCTTTAGAACCCATTTAAGCACGGTGCTAACTGGTTTGCCAAGTTTTGAAAACCATTTTAATGTTGTGTCAATTCGATGTAAAGATGTTGAGTTCCAACGATGGTTTGAAACCGGTGTTTCATTTGAAAACAACTCTCGTGGAATCAACGGAGATTTAAAATTCCTTTTGATTTTCCATTGATTATTGAAACTCGGTGTTTCTTGAGGATTTTTAAATCTTGTTGACGAAGAAGATTTCCATTTTTTATTGTCATTTGATGAAACATTCCGAAGATTTGTTTTTGCATCGTTTGAAAATCTTCCTTTCTTGTTGATGGTCGAAGCAGAGTCATTCTTGTTTTGCATTGAAAGCATTTCTGATTTGGAATATTTGAAAGATTTCGAATGACTTTGCTTTGGTCTCCATGCTTGTTTTACCGGTGTAAAACGAGAGTGTGGTGTAACAAAAACTTGATTCTTTCCTTTTAAAGTACTTGTCTTAAAACTCTTTTGAGAAGAAGATGCTTCAAAAGTTTGAGATTCCTTAATTGGCCTCCACACTTGTATTACCGGTGTAAAACAAGAGTGTGATGTTTCAAAAAATTGATTCTTTACATTTGAAGCTCTTGTCTTAAAACCCTTATGAGGAAAAAATGTTTCAAAACTTTGAGATTTCTTAGAAAACTTCCTATCTTTTTGTAAAGAATAGTTTGTAAACTGAGAAACCCTTCTTGGAAATGGTTTTGAGGATTCACCCGTGTGAACCTTTGCTGAAACACTTTCGCTAGGTTTTGAAGATTTTGAAACATTGGTTTCCCTCCTTTTCCGATTAAGAGAATCAAACTTTACTTTCAAAGCATGACAAGAACGAATATCTTGTGATGCCAATTTTGATTCCAAATATGCAATTCATTTTAAAAGCTGATCTTTTTCATTTTTAGGCAAAGACTGTGCAGTGACTGGTTTTGACAAACTCTTTTGTATATCAACTTTGGGAATAAACCATTATTTTGAAATTTGAGAATTTATCAACAATTTATCAGCTGGTGGTTTTCCCAAAATTGAATGTTTATCAAACTTAGTTTTCATAGACTTTCCTTTTAGATTTTCCAATTGAGTTCTCAAATGATTAATTTCTTTCAAAAATTGATCCTTTTTAGCTTTAGAATCATCAACCTTCGAGACTATTTGTCAGTTACAAGAAACAACTTTGTTTTTTCAAGTTTTTCAAAATACGCCTCAAATTTAGCAGTTCTGTTGGACAATTCAAGCTTGACAGCATTAAAATCTTTTGTTTGTTGAGTTAAAACCTTTTCCAGCTCATCAATCTTTATTTGAAAAACACTTGTTTTGTTTTCAAAAAGATGTTGTTTCTCCCCCGGTGACTTTTTGAAAAATTCAATCTTTTCCAAAATATTACTGAACTTTGTTTCAGCAAATTCAAACAATTGAGACTTCAGATTTTCTGCCTCGTTTTGTGTTACATTTGAAGTTTTTGTTTGAACCCGCGACTTTTTGATTGAATCAAACAAGTTTTTGTAAGTCAACTTCAAGTGTTCATTCTCCTTAATTAATGACGCCACTCGATATTCCAACTCAATGTTTTTAGTTTCAATTTCATCAAAATTGTCCTTAACTTTGACTTCATCACATTGATTAGTCTCAACCTTTGACCTTTGAACCGATTCAAACAAATCTTTATAAGTCTGTTTCAAATGAGCATTCTCGAGTTGTAATGATGCCATAAAATTCTCATTTTCTTTTTGCACTGTTTTCAAAGAATTATTTTCTCGAGACTTGTGTTGAAGTGCGATTTCAAAAGCAATACTCTTTGCCTCAAATTTTGACAAATCTTTTTCCAATTCAACAATTCTTTTTGACAATTCCTGTGTGACTCCAAATGCATCATTACAAACCGTATCAGCTGTTTTACTCTCATTTGAAACATCTTTTGACTCTTTTGAAATTCTGTCAATTTCATCATGTAAATCCTTATTCCTTATTTCCACACAAGAGGTTATGACAAGATTCTTGATATCTTCAGCTAAGGATGCTTCCAAGAGTCGATCTTTTAAAAGCTCATTTTGTTTGAAAGTTTCATCAAGATCATTTTCCACTGAAACAAAAACATCTTTCATTTCTTTTACATCTCTGTTAAATCGTTTCTGAAAGACTTCAAAATAGGTACGCCAATTTTGAAGAATGTATTTTGCTTCTACACAAACATCGATTAATCGTTGTTCTTCTTTAGACGTATAGAAAATGCTTTCACGTTTACAATTTATTTCTAGTAACTCATACAATCTTTTGAAATATTTTTCCATTTCATTCAAATCCACAAACATTGGATTTACACTAGGCATTGATGCCATGCTTGGTTTTGTCTTAGAAGAAGATTCTTCAGAAGATATTTTTGAAATAGAAGATATACAAGATGATGGAGAATATGTTTGTTCAGTAGAAAGTTCTTTTTGAGGAACAAAATTGTCATAAAGTTTGTTCAATTTTCCATAATCGATTGGTTGTATCTTTAACCCTTAAACCTTTTCATCTTTTTGAAACTCGTTCATTTTTAATTGACTCTTTTCAGCATCCTCAAGAGTTTCCTCATAATCAAACACATGCAGTTGTTCACTCTTATTACACAGTTCATAAGCATTATACAACTTAGGAATTTTGCCGTAAGCTTGTGAAAGAACATAAGGACCGTTATATCCCAAACCTGACTTCCGTAAGTTGTCCCGAAAAGCTTTTTGTTCATTTGTAAGCAACCGAAGTGTTTCAGTTGATTTGCCCATTTTACAAACAACATTTTCAAAATCTTTGATTTTAGCTTGTAACTGAAGAATATCATCAAGATATTTTTCCTCTTTGTTACACTGTGTTTGATTGAAAATCTTTTGTGTCTTTTGATATTCCTTTTTTTGTCACTTATAATCCTTGACATCTAACTCTAATTTATCTCGTTGTTTTTCTAGATCTCGAATGATATCTCGATCACGAACAAATTAAGACTGTGCTTGTTTATTATAACGTTTTGCCTGTTCATCAGCCTCAAGAAATTCTTTGAGATAATTATTATCCTTGTTAATACCTTCCAAAATCTGATTTATTTCCTTATACAACTCAAGCTGACTAGTCAAAGTCGTGTTTTGTTGTTGGACTTTTTGAGCAAATAATCGCTGTTTTTCAGCTTCCTGAGCAAAGCGTATTATTACCTCGTTTGATACCATTTTCCTTATTTATTACAACGAACCCAAGTAATTTTCAACACAAACCCAAAAATCAAATCCAAAGAATCTACCACAACTACGTATCGAAAATGAGAAACCTATAGTAACTTCAAAATCGATGAAACCGAATAATGAAGCACTAATCTATTACAACTCGATAATCAAACGAATACAAAGAAAACGAATATAAAAAAATGATAAAATCCTATCACAGTAAATTTGATGAAACCGAAAGTGTTGTTATAGCTTCGAGAAACAAGGAAATACACTTTCAATAGAACAAATTCAGTATACTATGCGCGACCCAAAATACAAATAGTTCTACTATTTTCGGTATAAGACCCAAATGAGCACACACAATTAGATATCAAGCCCAACTGATCATTTTATCAACAAACTCGGCCCAACTGATCATTTTATGGATTTTCGGTAGAACACTCACAAGACCAATATAATCTTTCGATATTACTTATTTGCCCAAATCCAAAAAGGTCCTTCACTAACCCTAAATCATACACACAAATAACACGCCTCTCTTTTTGGTTTGCAGACACTCTCACACAATCACAAAATTCACTCTCACACTCAAACCCTATCTCATAAAGCACACGCCTCTTTATCTCACAAACACAGTCACATATCTAAAACGAATCTCACCACAAAAATAATACAGACTACCTGTTTCTTTCTCCTCACAAACACAAAAACTCACATAAACCACAACACTTTTTGCTTGTTATGATTCACACTGACACACTATTCACTATCAATTAACTACTCACATCCACCTCTTATATTATCAATACACAGCCAACTTCTTTCTTTTTGTTCTTGATATTTCAGCCACACAACAACTTAACAACACCTTTTTCTTGGTATTTGTTTCATATACTCAAGACAACCTCAAGAAAAAATCATCACAGGTAGGTTAGTGATTGTTGTGTTATTTTCTTTATTAATCGAAACAAAAGAAGACGGGAACACCTCTTGTTCTTGGTTTTTCTTTATGATTTTTCGCAAAGTAAATGAAGCTCAGTCTTCAAAATTTGATCTATGATGATATTGGTTTTTCTTGGATGGTTAAGAACAATACGTTTGAAATCTCTTTTAAGAGATATGAAAGAAAACCAAATCTGAGATCAAACTTTCGTTTAGCTTTGAGTGTGAATCTGAAAACTTTGTTTTCAAAAATTTATGAAGCTATGTTTTCAACAAGATCTATGAAGAAATTGTGTGTTATAATCTGTTGAAGAGATGTTATACTTCGAGTTTAAACAACACACAAAAACTGAGATCTTATGTTTAATTTTCCGAGATTGTGTTTCCGTTTTTAATCTTTGTTAAGATCATTGAGTTCTTGATTGAGTACTCTTTTATTCTTTTTGGAGCTGATCCGAGTTTGGTTTCTGAGTTTTTGATTCCGAGATTGTAAATCTGTTGAAATAAATCTGTTTTTAAGTATGGTTTCGAAATTGGTTATTGATCAGTGATGATATTTTCTTATGTGTTAAAGATCTGAAAGATCTTTGATTAACAGTTTATCAGACACAAATAAAACATAGAGATCTTGACTTTTCCAAATTTGATATTTTTGAACTAGGTAAGACTCAAAACGTGTTTTACAAAAACTCGTTAACTGATTACTGAGATTGACTGGTCAACATTGAATTTTGAAAGTCAAAACTCTGAAAAATCAGTTACACTACTGAGTTTGACCAGTCAAAGATCATGTAACAAACTTCTCCGAATTTGACTATTGAAACAACTTTTACTGAATTTTTACTTTAAAACACTGCTGAATATCAAAAATAAGCACAAATAAGCTAATTTGTACCAATTCTGCCACGAAACTTACGATAAAACCGTAAGTATACAATCTCGATCAAACTGAGATTAGCAAAATGAGCACAAGATAAACTGATTTGACTGTTTGACCAAAAATAAGCAGTTTTGACTCAAATTAAGCTCATGAAAATAACCTGAAAAACAGAATAAGCACACGAAAAAGACAGAATAAACACAACAAATGATCATGACCGAATAAGCTGAAAATAAGCTCAAAATAAGCTGCTGGAATAAGCTGTCGGAATAAGCTGTCTGAATAAGCTCTCCTAAACAACACTAAATCGCTCCTGCAGCTCTGATACAACTTGTGAGGTCTTGATTTCATGATCAATAAGCAATAGAGTGTTTAGTCTAGAGAGAGAAAGATTAGAAAGTAGAGAGAGAAAGAGGGAGGAGGAGGATTAGAGAAAAGATAAAATGAGATTGATTAGAAGAGACACCTTACTAATGAGGAGTTAACGGGGGTATTTATACCCATTTTACAAGTATGAGCAAGGTGCTCTTGTCTTTTAGACTTTGGCTATTTAGCCAGGTTTTGTGACTTATTTTAGTCACGAACCTTTCATCTAACCTATTACACAATATTAATTTTCTAATTATTACAAGACTATTATCTCAATAAGATCATCATTTTTATTAATCCTAACAAGATAGAGTTGGTCTGGGCTTTTAACTTTTGACTGCGCGGATTTAAATAGTTGATTACCTCTAATGAGGCAATGTTAAAAAAATTAGCCTGATGAAAATGGACCAATGAGTCAAATGGGGCAAAACATACCTGGAGTGTTTCATATACATAAAACCACCTGAATCTTTTTATTCGAAAATATAAGCTGTCACTGAATCTTTTTAGGGAGGCAAACTCAGACGCACAACTATTCACATTGTGTCGACAACCACTTGTTTGAGGACATAACATCTCAAAAATACGTTTAGGCCAAAGGTTTTAATGTTAGGATGCATTTCTAGCAGTTACATGTACTGTGGTGTTTTGGTATTATTGCATAGTACTTGAGTAGCATATGTCCTTTCACTTTGTACGGGTTATGAGGATTATTTGTTATCAAGATGTGAGAAATCCATTTAACTTGCTCTTTTGTAATGGGATTGCAGGTTGCTGGTGTAAATCATTTTGCGCTAATACCGTCTGCAAGCAAGGAGGTTGTCAGTTTGATTGGTGTATGGCCTAATTACATCCCTTTTGGACTTCGAGACTTTCTAAAGATCATGCATCATTTGGTATTTATATATGACGTTGGAATATCTTCTTTATTTCATTATTGTTATTTTTATCTTTTTGCATTGTAGGCACTTTGTTCTTGGGATCCATCAAAAAGGCCAACAGCTGTGGAAGGCCTTCAGCATCCTTTCTTTCAGGTACTAGTTCTCCAATAGATTTGCAATAGTTAATAAACTCTTGAGAGATTTAACAAGACAGTTGTCTTTTTTTTAATAATCTGCAGAGTTAATATTATATCCCTCTACCCCTTCGGTCTAAGGCTGTTACTGCTAGGATGTCTCCATCTGGTATGTTTATGGTCCTTGATAATTCTTAAATTCCAGCAGAACCAACCATACACGATGCGGTCCTGACTGGTTATACTTTATGCAGTTGGATTAAATGGGAGGGGAGCTATAGAGGGTAGAACTATTCCTTTTACTGTTGTAAAAGCAATTGCAAACAGTCCTCTTGAGGAGACTCTCCAGACCCGAATGCAAGAAACAAAGAAACTTGCTCTCAACAATGCCAAAGCCTATCAATCACTATAGCGAAACTCTAAAAATGAGAGATGTTTAAGCTAGTCACATCACTACTAATTGTGTTATCTTCGTTCTTGATCTTGAATGTGCTTTGAAATTTATATCATTGATGTACTTTGGATGAGGCCAAGATGTACCCATAACTTGAGCTTTTATAACCTTGACTCGTTACGAGCCAAACTCGAGCTTTGGCAACCTTGGGCTCAACTCGGCTTGTTTCTACCCTTATCCGGTACTATAGGAAGAATTTCTTCAAAGATGTTGGTATAGTTGTTGAGGTCAGATTTACCAGTAGAGAAGACTGATTTGCAGGTTATGGGCACGCTGATTTTGCCCCTCCAGAAGCGGCTCAGAAGGTATGTTTGTGCGTTATAGTACTGATTATCTGTTTATTGCGTCTTGAAATTGTTATATACAATTCCATACTTGCTACCCAAAACTAAACTTTTAAGAAAACTTGCTTATCCCATCCAAAAATTCCTTCAAGCTCAAAGCATTATGAACCCAAGTGCCTACATTGCAGTTGCGGTTCTTCTGGTCCATGTTCCATTGACATGGGTTGCATTGTTTGTGTGAGGTTGGGGCTTATTGGGTGCGTCGCTTATTTTGAGATTTTCATGGTGGATTATAGTATTGGTGCAGTTTATGTATATACTGAAGAGTCATAGGACTAAGAATACATGGATTGGGTTTAGCATTCAAGCATTTTCTAGACTTTGGGCTTTCCTGAAACTATCTAATTCCTCCAATGTTATGTTGTGTTTGGAAGTGTAGTACTTTTAAATATTGGTTTTGATTGCAGGTTTGTTAGAAAATCCAGAAATATCATTGGATTCATTGGCTGTGTGTGCAACTATTCTTGGATGGGTGATGATGATTTCAGTCAGGTGTAATGCAGTCGCCAGGTTTGTTTTTTGATCCCATGAAATAACTCAGTCATAAATTCACAAAAATAGAATAATATTTGACAAAGTCCAATACTTAGTGATTTGTATAATCTATCACGTTGGATTACTAAAAATTGTATATATGACAGTGTGAGAGTAAGCAATGAGCTAGGAGCAGAACATCCTAAATCAACAGCCTTTTTATGTCGTGATGGTTAGGCTGAGCTCGTTTGATATCTCTTCAATATGTGTTATTATCCTCTTAGCTCTGCGACATGTCAATAAGATACGCTTTTACTGATAGTGAAGTAGTCGCAAATGATGTATCAGAACTCACACCTCTTCTTGCAGTGTCCATCTTTGATGGCATTCAACCCGTCATTTCAGGTGACAATTTTAAATTCCTCTACCAAAAACAAATCTCCCACAAATATATTTGTTGACATTTCTGACCTGCAACGTCTTTTTTAATCATATATTGACCAAATTCTAACTCGTTTTTTTAGTATCAACATTACTCTCAAATGTGCTGCAAATTAACTTATCCTGTTTCGGTTTAGCTCGTTCTTTTTTCTAATGTTGGATCGGGTCATGACAATACATATTATATGGCGTGTATTCATTTGACAATGCAGACATCAAGCTTGCTCAAAGTCTAATATATACCATGTTCTGTTTTGTAAAATACTCCTTATAACGTAAAGTCAGTATCAAACCTCTGCTGATGAATAGATTGATATACTATGGTGCGTTTCAAATCAAGTATGATGAGTTGAATGAAAAGTAGTACCCCTTGTGTCTATCTCATCTGTCTTGGAAGCTCACAAATGTTAATGGATATTTTTAGATGTTTTGCTTTTTTTAATATTAAAAATTTATTTAACTTTTGATGCCTGATACTTGCGTCTACACTATAATTTCATAACAAAAAGACATAATATGCTCGAAGTTCCACCTCAGTTGTGTTTTTCTTTGTTACCACTTGCATAAAATATTTTAAAACTTGTGTTTGAATAGTTGGCTCATTTAAATGCAGGAGGTTGCCATTAACGAATACTTGAAGCTAGCAGATACGCATGATACTTGAAATGCAGCTTAAATAAGAGGTAAAGACAATGAACTAGATTATCCAAGCCATGATAGAACGAGCTGAGGTCTAATATTGTCATTCTTTTAACAAAGAAACGTAATAATCTTGAATACGTGATTCCACTGAAAGATGGATTTGTGTTGAATCGGGTATAGAACCAATAGGCGACGCTTGGTTACAATTTAGAATCCGCTATTATATGTTTGCTTTAGTTTTTGTGGTAACTTGAATCTATAGTTATTCTGGAACTTTATCAGAGGATGGTTAGTGTCAACCCATGCGGGACACTCTTGGCGGCAGGGCAAAGCTTTTTGCTCGGATATAATTTGGGCTCTTATTTATATCTTATTTTCTTTCTTCCTCAACCTTTTTTTGCCTAAATCTTACAATAGAAGAACATGGGCACATAGTTTTGTAGAAAATTTTCTCTATGACAATATATATATATATATATATATATATATATGAAGGTTTTTGGTTGTTACCTTTTCTTTGTTAAAAGCGTCATTTACGTGAACTTTGAATCTATCTGTGTTACTTATTTCTAAATGCCGTTTTCCTGGCCGTCAATATGTAGTTGATTCTTGTTATATGCAAATATTCAAGTTTTAGTGGGTATATATGCAATTCTCCCTTTTTTAAGATAAAGAATTACACATGTACGTCTCAAACACAGTTGTATCTCGCAAGAATCTCAATCTCTACTAAGACTTGAAATCAAAACCACCCATTTAATGGACCTTTAAAATACCATTTGATGTATAACAGACGATTAATTAAAGTTTGTAATAATATATACACGTGTGAAAATTATGAGCAAAGATTAAAGATTTGGTCATAATAGAGTACTTCTTATACTAGAAGTTCGAAAATATGAGATATTGATGTTTAATAGACGATTATTTAAGGTTTTTCAAAATATATTCACGTGTGAAAATTATGAGCAAGGATTAAAGATTTGGTCTTAATAGCATACTTTTTATACTAGAAGTTTGAAAATAAGAGATATTGATGCTTAATAGACGATTATTTATTTTTTATAAGATAATTTTCACGCGTGAAAATTATGAGTAAGGATTAAAGTTTTAGTCTTACTAGCTTATTTGTTTCAACTAGAATTGCAAAAATTAGATATATTGATGTTTAATAGACGATTATTTAAGTTTTGTAAAAATATCTTTACGCTTACAAATTATAAACAAGGGTTTAAGAATTGCTCTTACTAGCGTACTTTTAATACTAGAAGTGCAAAAATAGGAGATATTGATATTTAATATACGATTATTTTAGTTTTGTAAAAATATCTTCACTCGTGCAAATTATAAGCAAATACTGAAGCTTTGATCTTACTAGCGTATTTTTTATACTAGAAGTGCAAAAATAGAAGATATTCATGTTTAATAGACGATTGTTTAAGTTTTGTAAGAATATCTTCACGCATGCTAATTATGTGCAAGGATTGAAGCTTTGATCTTACTAGCGTATTTTTTATACTAGAAGTGAAAAAATAGGAGATATTGATGTCTAATAGACGATTATTTATGTTTTGTATGGATTTCTTCGCTCGTGCAAATTATGAGCAAAAATTAAAGCTTTTATCTTACTAGCATAATTTTTATACTAAAAGTGATAAGTTACGGGATATTAATATTTAATAGACAATTATTTAAGTTTTGTAAGAATGTATTTTCACATGTGCAAATTGTGAGCAATGATTGAAGATTTTTTCTTACTAGTGTATTTTTTATACTAGAAGTGCAAAATTATAAAATATTTATTTTAGTTTTGTAAAAAAGATCTTCACGCGTGCAAATTATGAGCAACGATTGAAGCATTTCTCTTACTAGCGTATTTTTTATGCTAGAAGTGCAAAAATATGAGATATTGATGTTTTTTAGACGATTATTTAAGTTTTGTAAGAATATCTTCACTCGTGCAAATTATGAGCAAATATTGAAACTTTGATCTTACTAACGTGGCTTTTATACTAGAAGTGCAAAAATATGAGATATTCATGCTAATTAACGATTATTTAAGTTTTGTAAGAATATATCTTCACATGTGCAAATTATGAGCAAATATTGAAGATTTGATCTTACTTGTGTATTTTTTATATTAGAAGTGCAAAATGATAAGATATTGATACAAAGTAGATGATTATTTGAGTTTTGTAAAAGTATCTTCATGCGTGCAAATTATGAGCAAGGATTGAAGCATTGCTCTTCCTAGTGTATTTTTTATACTAGATAGTGCAAAATTAAGAAATATTCATGTTTAATACCCGATTATTTAAGTTTTGTAAAAATATCTTCACACGTGCAAATTATGAGCAAGGATTGAAGCATTTCTCTTACTAGCGTATTTTTACACTAAAAGTGCAAAAATAAAAATATTAATGTTTAGTAGATGATTATTTAAATTTTATAAAAATATCTTCACGTTTGCCAATTATGAGAAATGATTAAAGTTTGGATCTTACTTGCGTATTTTCTTTTACTAGAAGTAAAAAAATTAGGAGATATTGATGTTTCATAGACGTTTATTTAAGTTTTCTAAGAATATCTTCACTCGTGCAAATTATTAGCAAGTTTTGAAACTTTGATCTTACTGGCGTATTTTTTATACTGGAAGCGCAAAAATAGGAGATATTGATGTTTAATAGACGATTATTTAAGTTTTGTAAGAATATCTTCACACGTGTAAATTATGAGCATAGATTGAAGCTTTGACCTTACTAGCGTATTTTTTATACTAAAAGTCCAAAATAGGAGATATTAATGTTTAATAGACGATTATTTAAGTTATGTAAAAATATCTTCACGCGTGCAAATTATGAGCAAGGATTAAAGCTTTTATCTTACTTTCGTATTTTTATAATCGAAGTATAAATAGAGGAAATATTGATGTTTAATATACGATTATTTAATTTTTTAAGAATATCTTCACGCGTGTAAATTATGAGCAATGATTGAAGCTTTGGTCTTACTAGTGTATTTTTTTTAATAGAAGTACAAAAATAGGAGATATTAATATGTAATAGACGATTATTTAAGTTTTCTAAGAATATATCTTCACATGTGCAAATTATGAGCAATGATTGAAGAATTATCCTTACTTGTGTATTTTTTATATTAGAAGTGCAATATGATAAGATATTGATATTTAATAGAGGATTATTTGAGTTTTGTAAAAGTATTTTCATGCATGCAAATTATGAGCAAGGATTGAAGCATTTCTCTTACTAGCGTATTTTTTATACTAGAAGTGCAAAAATAAAATATATTGATGTTTAGTAGACGATTATTTAAGTTTTGTAAAAATATCTTCACATGTGCCAATTATGAGAAAGGATAAAGGCTTTGATCTTACTAGTGTGTTTTTTTACTAGAAGTACAAAATTAGGAGATATTGATGTTTATTTAAGTTTTCTAAGTATATCTTCACGCGTGCAAATTATGAGAAAATATTGAAGCTTTGATCTTACTAGCGTATTTTTTAAACTAGAAGTACAAAAATAGAAGATATTGATGTTTAATAACTGATTATTTAAGTTTTGTAAAAATATCTTCATGCATGAAATTTATGAGCAAAGAGTGAAGCTTTGACATTACTAACGTATTTTTATACTAAAAGTGCAAAAATAGGAAATATTAATGGTTAATAGACGATTATTTAAGTTATGTAAAAATATCTTCATGCGTGCAAATTATGAGTAAGGATTAACGCTTTGATCTTACTAGCGTATTTTTATACTTGAAATACAAATAGAGGCATTATTGTTGTTTAATAGACGATTATCTAATTTATTTAAGAATATAGTCACGCGTGCAAATTATGAGCAATGATTAAAGCTTTTATCTTACTAGTGTATTTTGTTTACCAGATGTACAAAAATATGAGATATTCATGTTTAATAGACGATTATTTAAGTTTTGTAAGAATATATATTCACATATGCAAATTATGAGCAATGATTGAATATTTGATCTTACTGAGTGTTTTTTATACTAAAACTACAAAATTGTAAGATATCGATGTTTAATAGACGATTATTTAAGTTTTGTAATAATATCTTCACACGTGAAAATTTTGAGCAAGAATTGAAACTTCGATATTACTAGTGTAATTTTTATACTAAAGGTGCGAAAATAGCGGATATTGATGTTTAATAGACGATTATTTAAGTTTTGTAAGAATTTCTTCACGGGTGAAAAGTTTGAGCAAAGATTGAAGCTTTACTCTTACTATATATTCCATTAACGGCTTAACTTCAAAAGAGCATTGTAATCACACAATTATAATCGACACAGAAAATAATTGAGTTTGGCGCACCCAAAATAACATCAAATAGAGGTCTATTTCATAGCTAACAAAAACAGCTGCGGTTAACAAAGCTTCTTCATTCCATAGCACCCACCATTGATTCATCTTTTTAGGACGACCATTTACTCTTCAAGGGAGAAAAAGAATATGCATTTAGTATGTCAGCACAGTCCATACCCATGAGTTGCAGTTCCTTATAGATTTCCCCGTACGGGTAGACATCATGACAATAAATTTCCATTACCTTAGAATAATTAAACAAAGAATATCATTACTTAAATTTTTTGTAAAATTAGATTGTGAATAATATACTTTGTAAATAAATCCAATACCTTACTCATTCTAATACAACAATATAATGCAAGTATATGCACCTCGATAGAGCAGTGCTGGCAGAAACCAGTTAGCGAGCATATTCACAACGACTACACTGTACATATATCGCCAGGTTGAACATTTCCCACAATAACTTTAAAGATTGTTCTTTCATATGTTAGTATTACTACTAGGCTTCCATGTATAATGGATTCTAACTTTCTATTTAATGACTAATGTATGCATTTATTTTGTATTGATCAGAGGCTTTCTCAAGAGTTGGCCGTGTTAGATGAGAAACCAAAAAATCCTCTAGACCTAAGGGAATGCTAGATGCATTTGATCCACCACTTTGTTGATCATCAGTCCACATGCTAAGGTGTGTCCATGATGCCCCTGGCGACCGTTCCTTAAAGTACGAAAAATGGAATCCAATCGTGATGAGGATGACTCCAAATTTCTTTCAAGATGTCCATCACTAGCATTATCTGGAATAACAACAAAACATAACAATCCATTCAAGAGATGGTGGAGCAGAGATGGCAGTATGACCAGCACAATGTACCACCAAATAAAATTCAAACATCATATATACCAGCTTAAGGGTAAGTTTGGCTATACTAGTTGGAGTTGGAGCTTATATTATAAGCTCGAGCTAGAGAAAGTAGCTTCCGTTTTAAGAGCCTATGTTTTTTAAACGCTCCCATCATCAAAACAAAGCTTAATTTCATGAAAGCTAATAAGCTCAAGTTTCATAAGTAAGCTCATACATAACCAGGTAATATCAAATAAGCTGAATATGCATTAAAAATAAAGTTGGGTTAAAACGAGTAACTCTTTTAGTACATGTCTTAATGAGTTGGTCAAGTGCGGGCGTGCGGCCAACCCCGTGATAACACTTTTTTGTTACAGAAATGGCATATGCATTTAAAACGGATGTACAAGTTTTGATGTATATCATGAGCTATAAATACCAAATTTTGTTTTACAAATACTTACTGATTTAAATATAAGTATAACTATTATAATAATAATCTATTTTTTCCTGTTACATGGATTTAAGAGGTTTTAAAACATTTGAAAATACTTTGGGCAACCTTGGCCCATTTGACCCCTTTTCCATTTTAGCCAAACTATGATATTTACCTTTGCTCATTGGAAATAAAAAAAGAACATAGTTATGTCATTGTTAGAAAAATAGGTCGAACTAACACCTCTATTAAGAAGACATTGCTGGAATATCCATAGGGAAAAGTTACATGTTTGTCGGGTAGAAATAGCACGTGAGGATGAAGGATCCATTAGAAGTGGATGCTGAAACGGGACAGAACTGTCACCTGATCTACCAAGAATATTATAGATAGACGTCGTATGACCTTGAATTCTGGAACCAAAAACTTCAACAGGCATCACATGAAGAGTATCATTAGAAAAGGTATGATCTCTACCAAATACCTCAATATGATCCAATACATTTATGCCATTCATTCCCTCGTCCAACCTAAGTATAACTCTGCCATCATCGTCTTCTTCATCTTCATCTTCTTCCTCAATCATGTCCTGGTCAAACTTATCTTCAATCTCGTAATTATCTTAATCAGTGTCTGGATGTGGCAAGTGATGCTCTTCACCTTCTTCCAGATCATTACAGCCTTCATCATCTCCATCCTCATTTTTATCAATTTCATCTCCTTCATCCCCTAACATATCCTCCTCATCTTCATCAAGGCTCTCACGAATATCAGTTTGGATTTTAAATATTATTTCACAGAACCAAGACCATTATCAAGACCCCTTGTCTCCTTAGAAGTCCCATGCATGTAATCATCTTCACTTGGAGGAGCATAACCCCCATTAGTGTCCTGATCATGTTCCATGTCATCTGTAATAAACTCAGATCCACCATAAGCCTGAACAGTGCTAAAAGACTCGACAACTTCTACAGGTGCAGAGCTTGCATTGGGTAGAGATGCATTTTCTGTAGACTAAGATATACCACCAGTGTTTTCTGTTCCTCCATGTTCAAGGTGACCAGAAGGTTTTACTTGATTATTAGCTTTGGTGACATTAGCCTCGACAACATGAACATGCTCTTTAGTGACCAGCTCCAACACCTTTACAATCCCCGGTGTAACTTTTAGCGAATCAGCATGATCCAAATCCAACAGGTGTAAAGTTTGTGTAAGCGACCTGAGACCCACGTCTATAAATGTACCAGAAGCTTCTCTAGAAATTGAAGATCTTGTAGGTGAGAGTGCAGCTAGTACATCATCAAACAACGAAAGCTTGAATATCATTCCCAGGACATCATTAAACTTTGCAATTATCAGCAAAATCACTATAAGCATTATTGACTTCTATAAAAATTATCCTCCTTGCCTCTATAGAACGCACACAAGAGGCCACCAAGAACTAGCTAGCTCTACCTGCTAGTTTGTGCCTCCAATCCGCATCTGTCTTTTTAAGAAAGCTACCAAGAATGTGGAAAAAAATATTCCACCACCATGACTGCTGCTGAATTCAGAATCTTTTCGTATTAGAACATAAACAGATGGACCATACATCAAGAGAATCTCCTTCAAGAGCTTCAAAATAAATACAACTTTAGCCAAAGATTCAGAAGATTCCTGCCGCGTATCTTCTTTCTCTTTTTCAGATCCCGAGGCAATAGTTTCCCCCTTACCCTTACTTGAATCAACATCAGTTTCCATATCTATTACCAAAGAACTTTCTATCACCACTGCCTTATCTTTTGAAGGTGGTACAAAAGTAATTATGGATTCCAAAAGCAATTCAATAACCATTGTAAAGCTTTGAGGAGGCTTCCGATGAACTTTTGTACTTTTAGAAATTGCCTCAGAATGTTTAATAATACCATCAGTTTCCGCCTGTGGTTTCTCTTTCTCCTTTTCTTTGGACATGTCCTTCTCACGATCTTTAAGCAAGACAACATCCGATCTTTCCCCAACTGTTTCAATTTGACACACAGCCAGTGTAGCTCGCATAAAAATCACAGGATCCCTTGAAATGACAAAAGTCATATTCAATAAAAGGTTACGCAGTGTGAGCCTTCCATTAGATTGTCGATTGGTAGCCACAACGACACTACGTTTAATTTCACTTTCCATTGCCTGTTGGAGAGTCTGCGAATCTTAAAGAATATGCTGAATATAAGTAGTCGCAACGTCACCAAACCAAACAAATACGCTACTTGTAGGCAAGGATAGCAGCAAAGGCAAACCACCAGCATCTAAAAAATTAACAGCAACATAATGAGTCCTTGTAAGTGTAGAACATAGTTGTAAAACCGCATGGATGGTTTTAGAAGGAATTTGCCTCGTTAAATACTGGCAAGATATCTCGACAAACTTCCTATGTTCCTCTTCAGTATTATGCTTTGTAGATAATCCCAAACTCGATTGCGACCTATTTTGCTTCTCATCGTCTATCACTAAGGAATTTTGGTTACCAACATCCTCTTTCTTTAACAACTCAGAAATATCAGCATTCAACTTTTGATCAACCTGAGAAAGTTGGTCTATGGCCAGAAAAGCTGATGTCACCCATTTGAGAATTCTAATCCGACAAAAGATCGGCTGCAACTTTAACCAGACCATTCTTTGAAGCAACTTCCTGGGCATCCTTAACCTTGTTAAGAATTAAAGCAAGGACATGAAAGAGTGATGATAGCAAGTTATTCTTTCCACCATCAGCATTGAAACTAAAAACCTTAATTTGCACTAGTACAAATGATATAACATCCGACCTGTATTGACCGTCATTTTGTGAACATATCATTCCAAGAAGATCCCGTACCGGGAAGTTAATTTTATGCATTAAAAAGGCATAATTGTGACGTATATTAGAAGAGTGTGTCAGTTGATACCTCTAAAAGTCGATAACCACCAACAAATTGTCTGGATGCACTTCCATATCTTCGTTGAGCCGCATTTCCACCACCATAAGCTGACGCTGCATTACTCACACCAGGAGAATCGTTGGCCTAGTATCCAGGTAAATGGCACTTATAACACATGCAAGATGCAACACTATTTCAATCACCTCCAGTAGCAAGCTCTTAACTCTTTGTCTCGAAGCATTTACAACACTTTAACAGTTCAGAGATGTATAGCCCATACCTCCATGGCTGTTGCAGCTTGTATTAAGCCTAGAAGAACCTCCATACTGATTCCCATATTGACCCATCTAACTCGCTGCTATAGTAGCAGTTTGCCGACCACCACCACCACCACTAGCATTCACCATTCTGACCTGACCAACATTAGAGCAATTAATAAGAATTCTTCACGAACACATTTTCTATCATGATTTGGTCACCCCAAACCAAACTCATGCATACAACATGACGTTGTACAGCCCACCCAACCCATCTATCACACCACTTCTAACTCTAGTAATAAAAACTAAGTATCTAATGTCCATACTCCTGAATAAAAACTTAAGGCGGTGATATTAGTAAAGGGCCTTACATGAGACTAAGTTTTGTCTCTAAAGAAGCTCCCTAGCTCCAAGGTGCTTGTTGTGTCAATCCATCTAGCGACTTAATCAATTTTAGGTTCGCTTAAATCCTGACCTGTTATGAACTATAAATCATGATTCCCTTCTATTATATTATTGTGGAATTATTTATACAAATTAAAATATGTTCGTTTTTACAAAAATGAAACATAGTTTTTAGCTTATTTTTTTTTTGGTGTTGGGTTAGTATTGTGACGAAACCCTTTTCACCCTTTGTGTAGGCGTAATCGTGACATGTCACAAAATGGGACAAATATGTCTCGTAAGATGTTTTGTTTTCACATCTTTTTTTTAAGAAGCTACAAGACATATATTTTCACATGTGACGAAGGTTGTTCACACTATCTTCAAAAAGCATACAAGACGGGATATTTTCACTATTGAGAAGACGGTTTTTCACACATCTTAAAAGCAACAAGCGTATATTTTCTCTTGATGCCGATGTTGTTCACTCATCTTTAAAAAGCTACAAGACGTATACGTTCACATAGTTGAAGATGTTTTTTCACACGTCTTCTTAAAAAGCTACAAGACGTATTCTTTTTTTTTTTTTTTTTATCTCTTCACATGGTGAAGGATGTTTTTCACACATCTAAAATGTACGAGACTATATTTTCACATCTGGTGGACGAAGTTGTTCACACATTTTAAAAAAGCTACAAGAGTATGATTTTCACATCTGTGTCGAGGTTGTTTACTCATCTGTATAATACTTGTAGTTGTAAATGTGCTTATTTGAAGTGTTTAACCTATACCTTTGTCGAGTGGAAAACTAAAATCTAATAATTAAGAAAGCATTAACCGTTTTAAGTAATATCAAGTATACTTAAATACAATGAATGAGCAAATAAGTTCACAGCTTTCGTAATATTGGTTCAGGCATTTCATCAACAGTTGATATGCATTTATAAAATTGATTCAATTTGCTGCGATGTTTAGCGTATTAAATTTTAGTTTTATTAATAAAAAGTTATTAATGGACAACAGATATAAAAGCAATCTTTATGTCAAATTGAACACCGATTACAAAATATTTAGATTGATGGTGAAAGTATAAGAATTTAAACTTTTGAAAGAGAACAATTTTTAATATAATACTCCAAAATTAGTGACAGAAAGGTGATGTTCGGTAGTGTAGTTGGTGTGGTTTGTACCTATAACTCGCGTGGCCCTTTATGGTAGGGGCGTAATGGTGGTTAGTTAAGGGTTCTAATATTTGTTTAGCGATGGCGGTATGGTGTTGTAGTCGAGTGGTTCGGTATCTCTCTGTCTTAAGATTTGCTTGTGGCGATGTGTTGTGTCAATGGTGGGTTGTGGTTTATAGTGAGCCTAAGGTGGGTGGTTTGTGTAACGATGGTACTATTAGTGAAGAGGATGGTATGTTTTTCACCTTACGTGTGTTGTGGAATTACCCCTTGTTTCTCGTCTTTCTCTGTATGTGTTTTGTTTTTATTAGTTTATTGTTGGTTTTTAAATTACAAAAGTACCCTTGTTTAGTAAATTAATGTGAATGATTAATCTAAAACCATTAGATGTTTTGAAAAAAGAGGGTGATAAATGGAGGGCTAGGATCTCTTCTTTCTTTTCTCGTCATATTATAGCCTTCTATATATATTTTATTAATATATATTTATATATATATATATAATAATATATACTATGATAAAGATCAAATAAAAAAGTCAAATATCCGGGAGAAGGCTAAAAAGATGAAATTTTTTTTAAAAAAGTTCTCAAAAAATTCTGAAAAAATGACACAAGATAGTGTATGTTGGTGCATTGAAAAAGTTGTGAAGAGAGTTTTTTTAAAAGTTGAATATTTTTGCGAAAAAAAATTATTGAAAAAAAAAACGTTTGTACTTAAATTCATTTTTTTGTGCATCAAAATATTCGTTTTTTTTGTACCCAACTTCTTTTTGACTTTTTGCTATCAAAATTTTGATTGCGCATCAACTTATAACAAAGTGAAAATTTTGTGCATCAAAATTTTTGTGCATCAAATTTTATTTTTTTGTGCATTAAAAAAACGTATGAAAACTCAAAATTATAAAAACTTCTTTTACAAAAGTTTTATGCACCAACATACCTGATTTTGTAGAATTTTTTTGAAATTTTTTGAGAACTTTTTTTTAAAAAAAAATTCTTTTTATCCTTCTCACGGATATTTGTCTTTTTATTTTAACCTTCCTCTATATATATATATATATATATAACTCATACAAATGTCGTCTACAAAAAAGTACTACAAGGTCTATGAACAACGTTCAAGAGGTATGTACAATCTACATATCACATGTCTTTTACTATATTTTAAAGTCTAATGAATTATTGATCACAATCTACTTTTACTTACATTTTCAATTGACTATTAAGTGTTCACGTAACGGACATTGACTATTAACTTGATTAGCGCTCATAGACGTCCTTTGCTATTCAAGACCATAAAAGCTGAAGACCAAAACGCATCGATATTTATTATAATGATTGTTACAAACTCAAATGTTTATCGAATAATTCACGTATTATCTGATTATTTCTTTCATATATTAACATAACCTGTTTACGTTCGGTGTTTTTCTTACTTTGTTTATGCATATAACTTTTTACAAAATAAATTCTTTCAAATACACCCGGGTTACACGGGTCTTTAAGCTAGTTGCATAGCCATATATACTTTGGCTTGATTTATAATTAAGGCATGTGGATTATCATGTCTTAAATTTTGGTAATGTAACCAAACCATAGACTTTATGGAAAGGATTGAAGTACTTTTGGATGCCACAGATTTTACTCATAGTTTTCAAAGAAGCAAATAATTGATTCACATGTTATGATCCTTTGCTCAAAAAAGCTGAAAACGCTACTCTTTTTCTATATTGTAGCAAATATCATCAATTTTAGATAAAATAAAATCTAAATTATTTTTACTTTTTTTTTAACGGCGACTAGCTATAAGATGTTTTGAGAATTCGCAAGAAATGTTTCAAACAAGCAAGATTACGCGCGCGTTGCTGCTGGCGTTAATTTTCGCGCGTTATTGCGGGACATTTTTTTTTTAGTTTTTATTTTGTGCGGGTTTATTTTTTCGGTCTCATGTTTAATAGTTTGTTTTTTTCTTATATGGGCTTATGTGTTGGACCTCATGTTTAAAGGTTTATTTTTTTACCTATACGGGTTTTTTTAATATAATTTTATGGGGATTCTATTGGTGTGTTTTTAAACAAAATGACAATCACGCGTTACTGCGGGCCCTTATTTTTTTTGTTTTTGTTTTTGTTGCGGTGTTTATTTTCCTCGATCTCATTGTTTAATAGTGCGAGTTTGTTTTTTCAGTCTATCATGTATAATAGTTTGTTTTTTTTCCTTATATGAGTTTATGGCTCGCGCGTTATTACGGAGCGTTAAAATTTTATTTTATTTATTTTTATTTTTTTCCGAATTTTTTTTTCAGTCTCATGTTTAATAGTTTGGTGTTTTTTTATATGAGTTTATGTGTTGGGCCTCGTGTTTAAAGTTATTAGGTATCGAAAATGTTTATGCATTATTTCTTGATTAAGAAGAGAAGTCTTCTTTTATCCTCATAATTTTCCGTCTATGATTCTTCAGAAAATTATTTGGATCTCACGTGGTGGTTTAAACGGATTTTTTGAATAGTAATTCGGACTTGGTGTTAATAAATTTTGACAACTCATAACGACTACAGCTCTTTAACTAGAAGACGGGTCATTGATTGAGGGGAATCAATGGCTAATGCTGAACAAGCTCCCGCAAGGGCCTCACCCGTTCGTACTGATGAACAAATCGTGCCACCACCCCACGCATCAATGGGTTGCCAATTGGCAAAGCAAATGCTATATGAATGAGATAAATCTCAACGCAATCCTATTTTCAAGATAGCTGTGGACATTCTCAAGCAAACAAACTTCTTTAGAGCTTTTACAGCGTCATCAATTAGGCTGCGGCTTGGCATACGAAAGAGGATCCGGGTCGCTAACACTTTGCGTAGCAACGGGAGGCTCCTGTGTCTCATGAACATGGATGGCAGGCTCTGTGTCTACACTTATATCCGCCAGTTAACTGCCCCCGCGGCGGCTTGTTGCTCGGCTACGGGGGCGACATCATAGTCTTTCCTTAAACACCCTTGGCCGCGTGCGTTTAGGATCCTTCCCTCACCCGCATATCCATGTCGGCGTCTCTTTTTATGGTAGGCCCAATGGAAATTACTTTCTTTTTCTAGAACGGGTTCCACGGCAGCCTCCGTGGCTCTGCTTCATCTTGTCACTGGGATTCTATTTGTTCCCACTACGTTCGGGGTCCATGAACCCCAGCTTTAGCACCCTGTGTTACTGGTGGGGGAGCATCCTCATTTGAAAAGTCCAGAGGGGACCTCTCTATGGTGGAGGGTGTCCCCGAAGATGTGGAGAGCTCAGTCGCATCCACCATTTGGAATCAACGCGGCTAGCGGTGGCTGTCATGTAGACGGACCTCATGAGCAGTTTGTTGGCGGGTCCCGGTCTTGACCTTGGTGGGGTTTGGGGCTTTGATAAGATTGAACAAATCAATTTCTGCAAAACACACAGGTTAACGTTAGCGTATATGGAAGTTTATATATATGGGAAACAAGAAAAATAATTAAACACCCACCCTAGTCGTTGTCATTTAGAAATTTTGGGGACTCGCGTCACGTAGGAAGAAGTTCACGGATTTTCACAACGAGACATAAATGGCTCATCGGTTGTTTTTGGATTGGGGTACGGTGCGTGTCAAGTGTCGCTACATCCACCACAGAGTAGGTATTTGCCTTTGGCTTATCATCTTTTGTAGCAGCTATGCGGCACCAGGCACTACGGTGGAAACACCTTCTCGTCCTATAAAGGATTTCCACTAGAATAAAATCTCCTCAGGTTGTTTTTGGATTGGGGTACGGTGTCGTTGTCAAGTGTAGTACACTCCACACAGAGATAGGTATTTGCCTTTGGCTTATCATCATTTGTAGCTGCTATGCGCCAGGCCACAAACGGTGGGAGGGGAACACGCTTTTTCTCGTCCACCCAGAAGAAGCCGGCTTATTGTTTCATTTTTTAAGGTGGTTGAGTGGTTTAGCTATAAAACATTGTGGGGTATTTTTTTCCTGGTCTTTTGCTAAAAGACATCCACCCCGAATTGTACGACGACACGTAGAAGACACGGAATAGGTTCACGGTTGGAATTATATTTAGTACGCGGCAGTTGATTTCGAAATGGCTAACTTTCGCAGCACTTATCACAGATAGTTGCGAAAGGTGAATTTGGTAGTATCTAAGGATGTCGAAGAGAAATTGCGAGACGGGGATGCGAAAGTTTGCAAACTCAAATTTTTTTGTATAAATGCCTACCTTGCCTTCTGGGAAGTCATCGAATGATGATCCCAGGACAGGGCGCTATGGGTGAAGGTTGTTCCGGTATGTGGTTCTCTGATGAGAACTCTTAAAGATACTCTTGAGATGTATGGTTGACCCATCGTCTCGGTTGTTTGGTCTCCCTACCATTTTTTTTACCTAGTTTGCTAAAAAGGGTAGGGGTAATAACTGTGGTAACGGAATACTGAGGATTTTAAGTGCTTGTGAGTTGTGTGTGCAAAAATGGCGGAATAATTAGATAACTGTGGAAGTTTCAACAGCGATTGCTTGCCCTATTTATACTACAACTTCGATATTCGTGCCTAGTTAGATGATCGACGCATGTCACCTACTTTTTATTTGAAGGGTTGGGATTTAGAGGAAGTTCAAACGGCTCTGGGCCCGCACGTCCCATCTTTTGTCAGTTATCCACGTTTTCTGATAAAGTGTCCTGATTTTTAGGGGGCGCTCCATATGATGGTTAAGGTAAGGTGGATTCAGTTTTTCACCTTTAGTCTAGTAATCGCGACCTCTTGGCCACAGCCACGCCTACTAGACTGGGGGACATGATGACATATGTTCGGAATGCGGCCACGGACCCTTAACTTCTTATGGGCTTTACGCGTTCGCTGTCACGGGTTAACGGACCCGCTAGTGTATCACTTTCGCGGTCACAGACACCTGTCCGGGACGAGATCTTTAACATTTTGTATTCTGCATGCAACTGATTTTTGCGCTTATTTCAAGATAACCCTAAATTAAGTAGGAGCATATACTCCTGCTAGTTTAAATCGGGCCAAGATAATTCAAATCCCGTTTTTGTTCGGATAAACATAGGCCCGAATTATGGGGAATCCCTAATTGGCTTGAGGGGCCTAAAAAGGTATCAACCATCATCATAAACGACCGGTATCACTAAAACCCTAATCATTCTCGATTACTACTCCAAAAAAACAGTATACTTACCTCTCACGCCGGAGTAATCGTGGGATCCGCTCCAACGATAGGTTAAAGTGTGTTGTGTTCTTTATTCCTTGTGAAGGGATCCTCAACGGAAATTCACTTGTGCAAAGGGAATTAATGTTTCCAAGCGCCGAATAATTACCTATTCGGGCCAAATCAGATCCAGCCTAACTTTTGCATCAACAAATATAATAGTCTAGTTTTGTCATTTTACAATTTAAGTTATATATAATCAAATTTGCCAAACACTCTAAAAAGTGATTATCTTATTATTGCGATATCAAACAACATAATCAAATACAAACACTACATTTAAACATCACATTTTGTAACAGTTGATTAATTGATTATCCGTTTTCAAAACACATAATAATCTATTTTATATGTAAATTTGTCGAAACAACCCTTCTCTTTATCCAATCTCCCCTTTTGGCTTCATTTACTAGATTCTGCCTTTTGACATATCTCTCTCTCACCTCTTCGATCATAAAAAACAATACTCATAAATAAACAAACCAAATTTCATAAAAATCTTTTTCATGACGCTTGGTTCAGGTGGATCTAGTGTTGTTGGTAAGTTTATCTTATTTGATCTTATGGGTTTCAATCTTTTTATAAAAAGACTTATTCTTTTGGTATAAAGATTGTTGATTATCAATGGGTTATGCTTATTTTATGTTTTTGGAGTTGATTGTGTTTTGGTGATGTTTGGATTTGATTAAGTTAGTTGATTGTGATTTGGGTTTGTTTGGATTGGATTAGAGTTGCTTTTTAGGGGTTGATTAGGACTATTGCTTCTTGATTATTGTTGGGAGTTGACATTTGTTTCGAAAAGTCTAGTGGGGTGTTGCGAAAATGCGTATTAATTGGAGTGTTGTCTAGTGTTTGTTTGGTTGCAGTTTTGGAAGAACGAGGGTTACTTAAAGTTAGAGCGATTAGATTTATCTTACATTTGTTTAGTTTTTGATGTTTTTTTGAAAGATTGTGATCAAATTTACTTTGTATTATCAGTAGACCGGATTGTAGACTGACCTTCTTCATAGATAAGTCATGTGTTTCATTTTGATAGATAGTTAGGGGGTGTTTGGAATTCAGCGTTTGGGTCTTTGGGATCTATCGTTTAAGCAGGAAAGTAATAGATAGTGTCTAGTTTACTGGTATGTGTTTTATAATCACGTGTGTTATCCTTTAAACGGAATCTTCACTGTTCTTGCGAAAAATGGTGTGTTTAGAAGTTGATCTCCATTCAACCCCGGCTATTCAACCAAACGCAATCTAGATTTATCATTTATGTGTAAATGAATTTTTATAGAGTTAAATGCGTGCCTAAATTTCTGCACAATGAGATCATACGAATGTTTTGATCATATTATTTGTGGTGTCCGTGTGCATATTCATTGATGATGGTGATGTGAGTTGTACATATATTTGCTTGTATATATGATTTAAAGTAGTTACGGGATCACGTCAACTTGTCATACTATATTAGCTTGTATATCCTGTATTGTTTATCAGTCTGCCTGCATCCACCTTTGTTGCTAGGATCTTATTGCATCTCGTAAATATTTTTAATAGTAAAGAGCACAGAAAGAAGAAGGCTGGTATCATATGTAAGAAAAAAAAAGCGAATGTAAATGGATAAAACTGAGATACACTAATGCTTTTGGTTATAGTCTAAACAACATGGTTTATAGCAATGAAAAGTCAAGTGAACAAGGTTATAAAATCGACCGCTCAGGTGAAATATGGATGGAGTGTCAGATTTGGTGTTTGATGAATTTCTAACATATATTTTGATAGGTGATTCAATGTTAAACAAATGGATATAAGTGATGGACTCTTCATATAAGGTTATTGGCTGTTATGCAGTTATTCTTGACCTTCTAGGCTCCTGACTCCTGTCACAATCTAATTTACGGTGGTGATAGTTTATTGCTGTGTTAGATTTGTATATATAGTCTGTATTATGAAGAGACTGATTTTCAGATATACCTTTTTTAACAAGAAGTTTGTTGTCGGGTAGTTAAATTAGACCCTTAGAATGATTCATAAAATAGGAGTTTTAGGATCGTAACTTATAAATTCTGTGTGCAAAATGAGAATAAATGCTTTTGGTTTGGTTATTCTTTGTGTCCATGGGTATCTTCATTTGACGGTGCTGTGAGTATTGCATAAGATGTTGTTTGTACATCTGATCCAAGTAGGTTCGGGTTTGCATCAGCTTGTTATGATCAACATTCACACACTTAATAGATAGTTATAGCAGTCTGCCTGCATCCCCTCTTGTTAGGATCTTATTTTATATTGACAGTTCATAAGTGACAATAGTGAAATGCACACAAAGAAGCAGTTGGGTATCAATACAAGTTACTTGTTTGTGGTTCCTGTTTATTTTGATTTAATTAGACTTGATAGTAGGAGCTATATAGATTTATTGTTCCTATTTTTGTTGCGAATTCACATTTGATGTTGCTGGAAAACGACTCATTGGAAGCTCGAAAAGTCGAATTGAGTGGTTGAGTTTAATTTACCAAGCTGAGTTCCATTAAAAAAAAGCCATTGCTAATTCATGTGTTGTATGGTGTTTGTTTGTTTGCATTTTTACAAAGAACTAGTTTTACTTCAAAATAGATAGATTCAATTATTCTTACACTCATTTGATGAATTTCCGATGTTTATTTGAAAGATAGATGGTCACTGGTAGGTGATTAATATTGTGATCAAACCACTTTGCATTATCAGTGACAAGTTATGTGTTGTAATAGATATGTGGGTGGTGTATGGATTGAGGGTTCGGATATGATAGAATGAGAGGGA
This sequence comes from Tanacetum coccineum, assembly GCA_026074375.1. NCBI lineage: Eukaryota > Viridiplantae > Streptophyta > Magnoliopsida > Asterales > Asteraceae > Tanacetum > Tanacetum coccineum. The sequence continues at coordinate 32,426 of BQNB010057906.1, forward strand.
ATTTCTAGATGGTGATTGGTTTAACGGTATGGGTTTTCATTCATGTAACTCACTTCTCAGAATGAAAATAATAAACGAAAACGACTATAAATCCTAAGGGTGTTTATAGTTGGAAGAAAACATCCCCCTGTTTAACAAAAAGTTCTGTACAAAACAAGGAAAACGAATATCACATTCAAGTTTTTAATTTTATTTTTTCGAAAAAATTTATCCACAAAACTGAAAATTTCTATTTGAATGTTTTCTTGAAATTTCAACTTTTTTGTGGAGATGAAAACCCGTTCAAGTTGCTACAAAATCAGAGATAGAAACTAGACAATGTTTCCTCCAACTAAACGCGCCCTAAGGTTTCTCAGTTTTGAGTTGCTCTCTTGTCTTGAGTAATTCTTACATGTGTGCCCTCAATGGATTTAATAACAACGCTTCTGAACTATTGTTGAAATGGTGTATTTAGTTGTGGATTGACTTGTTGATGGGTGCTGGTATAATATTATTCTTACAAGGGGAAATTTTGTTCATTATGTACACCTGTAAATTAAACTTTTTCCATAAGGGGTCATGAGTGATCGTTGATTTTTATTTTGCAGTACCTCGGAATTTCAGACTGTTGGAGGAGCTTGAGCGTGGAGAGAAGGGTATTGGAGATGGTACCGTGAGCTATGGAATGGATGATAGTGATGACATTTATATGCGCTCTTGGACTGGCACCATCATTGGTCCTCACAATGTAAGATCCATTTACTGTGTAACTTGAGGTTTACCTTTAATGCTAGTGTTGGCTAAATGGACGGGTTATCGGATCAATAAGGTCTTTTGCGGACAAAACTGGATGCGCTGTGTTGATCCAGTACAGTTTGATCCAAATTTTAGAAACTTTTTATTGATTACTAGGATGTCTAATATGATTAGAAAAATTGTAGTATTATTTTAACTTTTGAATGGCGATCTTTTTGTTTAATAAACTGATGTGGGACCTACAAAATAAAGGATTAAGGAAAACATGGTAATGGAATAACAAACCTGACTTGCAAACCATTTATCTCAAATTGGACATTAATTCTTTTAATATGTCTAATCCGTTTTTTTGTGATGTTTCATCTGTACATGAAGGTCGGTATCTATCATTGAAGCTTGTTTTTGTGACAAAGATTAACCTGAGAAGCCCCTACTGTCGTGTTTCATTCTCGATATTCTCGGGTTAACAATGACCCTGTGACAAACCAGTGACTGGAGTGGTAAATGTAATGATTATAATTTACAGCTCATTTGCCTTTAACCTTTTTATAAAAAGATCCCCTCTCAAACGAACTTCTAGAACAAATATTATTACTTTTTTAACTCGAACTTATGGTTTTCCCAGCAAAAAAATATATAATGCTTTTATAATATTGTTCTTAAGGTTTATTTCTATCTTTTTTAGTGAAAGATTTTATATATTTTCATAAATAGTCAAAACTTTCCACTAAATCTATACGCCAAAGCAAAACCTGCAATTTCTTTATCGAACGGATATGTAGTTGTAACAAAGGGAGTGCGTGGGTATTCGAGGGTACTATGTAAGCTCTATAACACTTACAAGGGTTTTGTATGTGTAAAGGCCTAAAAGGTGCTTTTACGAACATGTTTCTTGAAACGAATGTAAAAAGGCCCTTTTTCATGAATCTTGCAGCGTCAAAGATGCTGTTTTTAAGGTGTGTTTAGGTCATGATTCATGTTTAACTAAATATAGGGTCTTGCTAACACAAACCATGTTGTAGGTGGACGCAAAGAAGTTTGGGATACTAGCGAATTGGCAAAGAGAGTACACGATGGAAGATATACTGACACAACTGAAGAAAGAAATGGCGGCCGCACACAACCGAAAACTTGTTCAGCCACCAGAAGGTACCTTTTTCTAGATGATGGATGAATGTTCTTAGATGATAGTTTGCATATTCTTTATGCAAAATTAATGGTTTGGATGTAGAGGATATGATACTTTGAAGACGCTTTTTAATTTGTATTCTGACTCTCATGGATGTTTCTGCATGCTGTTTGATTCATGGGATTCGTGTTTGTGTCAAATGTTTAATATGAATATATGAGACCTCATGGATGTTCATGCATGCTGTTTGATTCATGGGATTCTTGTTTGTGTCAAATTTTTAATATGAATATATGTGACTGCCGGACTTTTAGTAATTTTCTCCTCATGGATGTATCTGCGTGAGGTAGGCGTATGCTTTTTTGGTGTTTCAATTTAGTAGAATGAATAGTTAGTGCATTTCGCTGAGAAAAAACAATAGCTGGTATACATTGTTCCTGTAGTTTCATTTTTTTTTTCATTATAATTGTAAGGGTTGATGTCATAGTTTGTCGGTGATCCATATTGGTCATTGTACATATTCTGGCCGATTTATGAGATAACTAATGGTTGAATCATTAATCTACTAGTTACAACTAGCGTACCTAAATTTATGATCTCCCTGGGTTATGCGACGATCAATCCTTATTAAGAATCTAAGGATATACTCGAACGAATGGTCCAACCTGTGGACCTTATTGGTGTACCACTCATTTTGACTATATATTTCAAAATGTTACGCGACCAAAATGGTCCTACCAATATTTGTGGTGTGAATAACATTTTTGACGGTTGGATTTCAACGTTTTTATTATTTAGTCGCATATTTGAAACATTTCTTGCGAATTCTGAAAACATCTTATAGCTAGTCGCCGTTAAAAAAAAAGTAAAAATAATTTAGATTTTATTTTATCTAAAATTGATGATATTTGCTACAATATAGAAAAAGAGTAGCGTTTTCAGCTTTTTTGAGCAAAGGATCATAACATGTGAATCAATTATTTGCTTCTTTGAAAACTATGAGTAAAATCTGTGGCATCCAAAAGTACTTCAATCCTTTCCATAAAGTCTATGGTTTGGTTACATTACCAAAATTTAAGACATGATAATCCACATGCCTTAATTATAAATCAAGCCAAAGTATATATGGCTATGCAACTAGCTTAAAGACCCGTGTAACCCGGGTGTATTTGAAAGAATTTATTTTGTAAAAAGTTATATGCATAAACAAAGTAAGAAAAACACCGAACGTAACAGGTTAATAGTAATTTAGACCCTGAGAAATTTGAGATGAACCTTTCATACAAACGCTGTGGAGTGTTTGTTATTAATTCACATGACCAGATTGGTTTTGTTATAACATCTTCTGTCAACTCTACTGATGAATCTGAAAGGAAACAGAAAAAAAGTATACTTGTTGGTAGGATAGTCAGCTGGGGCATACAGTGGGTCAGCTTGGTGAAGCTTCACGAGGATGTATATATGGTTCCTGTGGATCAATGGACAGACTTCACGTTTTGGGATAAATATCTTATATGCCTTAGTTCTGATGGTCAAATATCTTTTTTTGGTGATATAACTGGTGAATACATAGGATGACTTTAACTTGTTCACAACACTTCCCTGCAAATTGAAAAAAAATGTTGAGTGTTAGCTTTTTTCAGTGAAGCTAAACTGAGAAAAAAACATGACTCAACACTAATTTCACTACTTGTTGGTTATAAGTGTCGGTGAGTGCTGTGTTCTCACTAGCTAAAGACTCTGCGAGAACCCGTGAAGCCTCAAGAGCTCGTTGCAAATACTGAAAATAATTTTAGCTGTATAAATAAAAAACCAAATAATTGTAAATACTAATCTATGGCTGCTAATATTGCTACGGATAATTCTTATATCATATGCCCCTCATCTCCTTAATGTAAACCTTTTTAACTTACCAACAAAAACAAAAATGGGCAAAGAACCAAAGTTTTAGAAGTTTAGCAAAGATTAGTGGGCAAAGGTAAATCCTATTATATCTAGATATATTTGTTTTACCATGTAATGAGCTTCTGATTCACCAAGAGCCACAAGAAATTTTGTAGGGTCATCTGCATCTTCACCCCAAACCTGTTAAAAGCAACAAATGCAAACAAGGCCACATCAGTTTGTGATGAGAAGCCATAAACTCCATAATTTTATTGGAACAAGTATTTGAAAAATACATCCCAATGATATTCACGAACCCACGTATAAGAGATATCCTCGTTTTCATCATAAATATCCTTGGATAGCTGCAACAATTAGGAAAAAAAAGTTTATACAATAACAGCCAAAATACGAGAAGACGAACACCAATAAAGTATAACACTACATTTTACTAAAAATACAATTTTGCATAAAAGCACTGATAAAACTCACAACTTATATATATAATGTAAAAACACACACACACACATCACACTTGTGACGTGAAAAACAATAGCACCATCACCTTCAACAATCTGCCGACATAACAACCACTACCCCACCGATCACCGCCGTTCCAACCACCGCCTTTCAAACCATCACTACACCGCCATAGCCGTACCTTTCTGTCACTATTTTGGAGGTTATTAGGTTAAAATTGGTTCTTCAAAAGGTTAAATTCTTTCACTTTTGTCATTCACATATTTGTAATCGGTGTTCATTTTGACGATTGCTTGTAATATTTGTTCATTAAATACTTTTATCGCTATCGTTGCAGCAAATTGATTCAATTTCATAATGCATATCAACTGTTTGATGAAATGCCTGAATGAATGTTGGGCAAGCTGTGATCTTTATTTGATGATTCATTGTTTTAGTAGTCTTGATAGTACTTACGGTTATGCTTTATTAGTTATAGATTTCATTTTCACTCGACAAAGGTATAGTTGAACGACTTCAATAAGCACATTTACAAATTATTGTAAGATGTGTGAACAACCTCGTCACATGTGAAAATATACGTCTTGTAGCTTTTTAAGATGTGTGAACAACTTCGTCACATGTGAAAATTTATGTCTCGTAGCTTTTTAAGATGTGTGAAAAACATCTTCACATGTGAAATTATACGTCTTGTAGCTTTTTAAAATGTGTGAACAACTTCGTCACATGTGAAAATATATCTCTCGTAGCTTTTTAAGATGTGTGAAAAACATCTTCACATGTGAAATTATACGTCTTGTAGCTTTTTAAGATGTGTGAACAACTTCGTCACATGTGAAAATATATTTCTCGTAGCTTTTTAAGATGTGTTAAACACCTCTTCACATGTGAAAATATACGTCTTGTAGCTTTTTAAGATGTCTGAACAACTTTCGTCACTTGTGAAAATATACGTCTCATAGCTTTTTAAGATGTGTGAAAAACCTCTTCACATGTGAAAATATACGTCTTGTAGCTTTTTTAGATGTGTGAACAACTTCATCACATGTGAAAATATACGTCTCGTAGCTTTTTATAATGTGTGAAAAACCTCTTCACATGTGAAAATATACGTCTAATACTATAAAGAGCTAGCTAGCTCATATATCTCTGCACCAATTATCCCCTACTCCCTCTATGAGTAGTCTATTATAATGTGTAATTGAAATGGGTTTACTGATCTCGTTGGACCAATTTGCAGACAAAATCTTCTCTTGAGCGCAAACTACTAGTTGCTAGTTTTTGATACAGATGGTTTAGATGTCATAACTTCAACCTTTTGGGGTAAGTAAATACCCTCCGCATGTGTTTATA